>VZQC01003469.1:833606-852919 GCA_009823505.1 Rhizomys pruinosus | reverse complement strand
GCAGCTGCTGTCTGATTTAGGAAGTCTTTTCCTATGCCTATGTCTTGTAGTCTGCTGCCAAGTTTTTCTTCTATCATCTCCAGAGTTTTGGGTTTCACGTTGAGGTCTTTGATCCATCTGGAATTGACTTGTACAGGGTGAGAGGTAGGGGTTTAATTTCATTCTTCTACAGGTGGTGATCCTGTTTTGCCAAAACCACTTGCTGAAGATGCTGTCTTTCCTCCATTGTGTCTTCTTGGCCCCCTTGTCAAATATGAGGTGGCTGAAATTATATATGCTCAGGTTTGGATCTTCAGTTTTATTCCGTTGGTCAACTGGTCTGTTTTTGTGCCAGTACCAAGCTGTTTCTTTGACTATAACCCTGTAGTATAGTTTGATGTCTGGTATAGAGATCCCCTCTGCATTGCTCTTTTTGCTCAGGGTTGCTTTGGCTATTTGGGGTCTTTTGTTTTTCCAAATGAAATTGAGGATGTTTTTTCCAAGCCTGTGAAGAAGCTCTTTGGGATTTTGATTGCGATTGCATTACATCTGTACAAGACTTTGGGAAGGATGGACATTTTTACTATATTTTCCCAGTCCATGAGCACGGGAGGTTTGTCCATCCTCTGATGTCTTCCTCAATTTCCTTCTTCAGGGTTTTAAAATTTTTGTTGTAGAGATCATTGGTGCCTTTGTTAGGTTTTGTTTCTAGGTATTTTATTGTTTTTGAAGCTATTGCGAGTGGGAAGTTATCCTTGTATTCCATCTTCAGTTTTCGTTGTTGGTGTAAAGAAAGGCTACTCATTTTTCTAGATTTATTTTGTGTCCTGCCACTTTACTGAAGTACTTAATCATTTCTAGGAGTTTTCTGTTGGTGTTCTTAGCATTCCTTAGGTAGACAATCTTATCATCAGCAAAGAGGGATAGCTTGACTTCCTCTTTTCCAATTAGAACTCCTTTAATTTCCTTTTCTTGCCTTATTGCCCTAGCACGGGATTCAAGCTCTATATTAAAAAGGAGTGGTGACACGGGGCAGCCTTGCTGAGTTCCTACCTTTAAGGGGAATATTTCTGTTGTTTCCCCATTTAGGATGCTATTGGCTGTGGGTTTCCTGTATATGGCTTTGATTACATTGAGGAATGATCCCTCCAATCCATTCCCTCTAGGACTTTAAATATGAAGGGATGCTGGATTTTGTCAAAGGGTTTATCTGCATCAATTGAGATGATCATATGTTTTTTTGTTTTTCAGTCCATTTGTTTGTTTGATGATATTTGTTGATTTTCATATGTTGAATCATCCCTGAGTCTCTGGTATGAATACAACCTGGTCATGATGGATTATCTCCTTGATGTGGGTCTGTATGGGAATTGCCAGTAGAATTTTGGTATCTGTGTTCATTAGGGAGATGGGTCTATAGTTCCCCTTTTTGGTTGTATCTTTACCTGGTTTTGGTAATATCGTGATGCTGGCTTCATAGAATGAATCTGGGAGAACTCTCTCCGTTTGTATCCTTCTAACCAACTTGAGTAGTAATGGCTGTAAGTCTTTCTGAAATATTTTATAGAATTCTGCTGTGAAACCATCTGGGCCTGGGCATTTTTTGGTTGGGAGGCTACTTATTAAGTCTTCAATTTCTTCATGTATTATTGGTTTATTTATGCTGTTGATCTCTTCTTGGTTGAGCTTTGGTGATTCTCAGGATTTCAGGTATTCATCCATTTCTTCTAGGTTTTCAAACTTAGTAGAGTATAAATTTTTGAAGTATTCCCATATTAATACTTCAAAAACATCCATTGGCTGTTGTGATGTTTCCCCTTTCATCACAGATTCTATTGATTTGGAGTTGTTCCTTCTTTCTTTTGCTTAACTGTGCTAGAGGTCTGTCTATCTTGTTTATTTTCTCAAAGAACCAACTTTTGGATTCATTGATTTTTGTATGGATTTCTTTGTTTCCATTTCATTGCTCTCTGCTCTGATTTTTGTTATTTCTTCTTGTCTGCTGCGTTTAGGGCTCATTTGTTGTTGTCTCTCAAGTGTTTTTAGCTGCTGCGTTAGATCATTCGCTTGTGCTTTTTCTGGTTTTTTAATGTAGGCACTTAGAGCAATAAACTTCCCTCTTAGGACTGCTCTTAAAGTGTCCCATAGCTTTTGCTGTGTTGTATTATCATTGCCATTCCATTCCAGGAATGTTTTTATTTATTTCTTTATTTCTTCTTTGACCCATTCATTATCCAGGAGAGTGTTGTTTAGTCTCCATGTGTTCTTGTAGGTGGTAGGGTTTATCCTGGTGTTGATATTGAGTTTTATTGTACTGTGCTCTGGTAGAATGCATGAGATTATTGAAATCTTTTTGTATTTGTTGAGTGTTTTCCTGTGTCTCAGTATATGTTCTATTATGGAGACTGTTCCATGAGGTACATTGAGTAGAAAGTGTATTCTCTGGTGATTGGGTGAAATATTTGATACATGTCTGTGAGGTCCATTTGGAGTATTGTATCATTTAGTTCAGATGACTCTCTGTTTATTCTTTGTCCTGTTGATCTGTCTAAGGGACTTAGTGGGGTACTGGAGTCCCCTACTATTAGTGTGCTGGGGTTGATCTGTGCCTTGATTTCCTGAAGAATTGTCTTTTTTGGGGGGGGGCTCTTTTCGAGACAGGGTCTCCATGTAGCCCCAGCTATCCTGGAACTCACTATGTAGACCAGGTTGGCCTTGAACTCACAAAGATCCGCCTGCCTCTGCCTCCCAAGTGCTAGGATTAAAGGTGTGTGCCACCACGCCCAGCAAGAATTGTCTTTGTAAAGTTTGGTGCACTGGCGTTTGGTGCCTATATATTCACGATTGTGAGACCTTCATCATCAATTGTTCCTTTAAGAAAGATGTAATGGCCCTCTTTGTCTCTTTTGATTTCTTTTGCTTTGAAGTCTATTTTTTCTGATATTAGAATAGCAACACCTGCTTTCTTTTTGGTACCATTTGCTTGGAATATTTTCTTCCTTCCCTTCACCTTAAGTTGGTGCCTATCGTTGAAATTGAGATGGGCTTCTTGTAGACAGCATATAGATGGGTTTTGTTTCCTAATCCATTCTCTCAGTCTATGCCTTTTGATTGGGGAGTTTAGCCCATTAATATTTAAGGTTACAATTGAAAGATGGATGTTGCTTCCTTTCATCTTACTATCCATTTGGACTTTTAGCCTCTGATTCTACTCCTACGGTTATGTTTTTATTAGTTTCTTTTCCTAGGTGCTTGGGGATAGTTGCTCTTCCCTTCTGCCCTTTGAATTGCTTCAAGTATTTTCTGAAGGGTTGGTTTTCCAGACATGTATTCTATCATCTTGTTTATGTCATGGAAGTTTTTCTCTTTCCTTCAACTATCATCGACATTTTTGCTGGGTATAGTATTCTGGGTAGGCATCCATAGTCCTTTAACACTGGGAATGCTTTGCTCCATGTTCTTCTTGCTTTCATGGTTTGTGTCGAGTAGTGAGTTGTAATTCTTATGGGTTTCCCTTTGTATGTGACTTGTTTTTCTTTTGTATCCTTCAGAATTTTGTCTTTGTTTTGGGCATCTGGCATTTTAACCATGATGTGGCATGGGGAGTTTCTTTTCCAATCTTGTCTATTTGGAATTCTATGTTCTTCTTGTTTATGTATGGGTTTGTCTAATTTTAGTTTAGGGAAATTTTCATCTGTTATTCTGTTGAAGATCTGATCAATACTATTCTCTTGAGATTCTTCTCCTTCCTCTATTCCTATGATGTGGAGGTTTGATCTTTTCATATTGTCCCATATTTCCTGGTTGTTCCACTTTTGTGTATGTTTAAATTTTTCATAATCTTTACTTGAGGTTTTTAGTTGCTCTGTGTTATCTTCCAGGTCTGATATTCTTTGTTCTGCTTCATCCATTCTATTTATGAGGCTTTTTCCTTTCCTTTCTTCTTGATTGGATGAGTGTTCTATTTCCTTTTTCATTTCATCCTGTGATTTCTTTAGTATTTCCATTTCAGTTTNCACAATGGAGAAAAGACAGCATCTTCAGCAAGTGGTGTTGGCAAAACTGGATCACCACTTGTAGAAGAATGAAATTAAACCCCTACCTCTCGCCCTGTACAAAAGTCAACTCCAGATGGATTAAAGACCTCAACGTGAAACCCCAAACTCTGAAGGTGATAGAAGAAAAAGTTGGCAGCAGACTACAAGACATAGGCGTAGGAAAAGACTTCCTAAATCAGACAGCAGCTGCACAAGAATTAAGGTCGACAATTGACAAATGGGACCTCATTAAACTCGAAAGCTTCTGTACATCAAAAGAAACAATCAAGGAAGTGAAGAGAAATCCCACAGAGTGGGAGAAAACGTTCACAGCAGATACATCTGACAAAGCATTGATGTCCAGAATATATAATCTACTCACAAAACAATGATGAAAGAAAAAAAAATGACCCACTCAATAGATAGAGCAAAGAGCTGAACAGAGACTTCATAAGTGAGGAATTAGAGATGGCTAAGAAACACATTAAGAAGTGTTCAACATCACTAATCATTAAGGAAATGCAAATCAACCTACTTGAAGATATCCTCTTACTCCAAAAGACTGGCTATCATCAAGAAAACAAATGATACCAAGTGCTGGAGAGGTTGTGGGGAAAGGGGAACACTCATCCACTGCTGGTGGGAATGTAAACTCGTGCAGCCACTATGGAAAGCAGTGTTGAGGACCCTTGGAAGACTTGGAATGAACTTGCCACCTGACCCATCCATACCACTCCTAGGCATGTACCCTCAAGTCTCACCCCACTGAAGAGATACATGCATGGCCATGTTTATTTCAGCTCTCTTTACAACAGTAAGGAGATGGAACCAACCCAAATGCCCCTCAACTGATGAGTGGATAGGGAAAATGTGGTGCATCTACACATTGGAGTTCTATGCAGTAGTAAAGAAAGATGACATCATGAGCTTTGCAGGAAAATGGCTGGAACTAGAGGACATCATGGTGAGTGAAGTAACACAGTCCCAGAAAAAAAAAACAAACGATGAATGGTGTGCCTCATCTTTGGATGCTAGTGCCAATTACCTAGTTGTAAATATTTCTTGTGCACGGCCCCTTGAACTTTTGTCCAAAGCAGTTGGCAGTGATGCAATTGGAAACAACAACAACAACAACCACAACAACAGAAAAGACTGCATTAAATTTTTCATATTATTTCTTTGAGCTTTTTAGTTGCTCTGTGTTATCTTCCAGATCTGATATTCTTTGTTCTGCTTCCTCCATTCTGCTTCTGAAGCTTTTTCCTTTCCTTTCTTCTTGATTGGATGAGTGTTCTTTTCCCTTTTTCATTTCATCCTGTGTTTTCTTTAGTATTTCCATTTCCTTTTTGAGCTTCTCAATCTCTTCTTGGTGCTCCTTATTTCATTGGTTGGTTTCCTTTTTCAGTGTTTCTACTTCCTTTTGGAGTTTGTTTTTTTCTCCCTCTAGTTCTTTCTCGAATTTGTCAATCTCTTCCTTTAGTTCTTTCCAAAGTTTGTCATTGTATCCCTCTAGGTCCTTTTTGAGTTTTTCATTCTTTCTCTCTAGTTCTCTGAATTCTTCTTTATTTTTTTAATTTCTCTGCATAGGTCTGCAATTATTCCTCTAATATCTGTTCCTTGGGTCACCTCCAGGGGGATCCCATTGTATCTATCTCGTACAGGTTTAGTAGAGCCTGGTGCAGGATTATCCTATGCCTTTCCCATGTTGTCCCTTCATCGTGTCCTTGGCATGTGGGTTTCCCTTTTGTGATTCAAATCACAAATGTCTTTTCACTGTTAGCGGCTAGTTTTGCTTGCCTCCTTCTGATGCTTTTTTTTCTTTCCTCCTCCTCGTTTATGGATTATTGACTTGTCTATGTTTCAGGCTTTCAATTTTGTTTATATATTGGATATTGGAAGTCTGAGTCCCTCTTCCCTTCCTGTTCTGAAGGTTCTCAAAAAAAGTGCACTTGGATACTCTCTCATCAATTGCAGTTGTGTGAGTGATATGCCTGACTTAGCCCGCACCCCTGTACCTGTCTGGAGCGACTTCCAGGCTCCTGGGGCCCAGCCGCACAAAGACACAGAGGCACTGAACCCAGCACCACCGGCTGCAGTGGCGAAGGTTTGATTCATTATTTTGTAGTGATGACATTTAATTAGTATCTTTAGAGTTTTTTGAAGTGTACAATATTCTTTACTAGAGTCATCTTGCTATATAATAGATCAGAGTTTATTATTCATCTATAGGTAACTTTGTAGCCATTCACCAATCTCTCATTTTTTTCATGAACTTTGTTCCAGCCTTTGATAACCAACATTTTCCTAATTCTACAAAAATCTTGGTTATTGCATTATTAATATTTTTAGAAGAGCTGCAACTTCAAAATCATTTTAACTATCTAATATTTCACTCCCTCATGTATAGCTTGCAAATTTCATGTTTAGAGAAAGAAATAAAAAGAACAAATAGGCAGTAAAGGAAACAAATTATACTCATATGCAGTTGCTATGGTCTTATGTTCAAAAGACACTATACCCTGAAGAAGAAGCCTCTTTGGTAATCTCTCAGCATAGAATAAGTATACAAAGCTAGATTGCACAAATCAGTAGCTTTTCAATATATTTACCATAAGAAAGAAATAAGCTAAACAATCATATTGGCAATAGCCTTAAACCTAATCAAAGATAGGAAAGTTCTCTTTACAATACAATGTATCATGTTTTTCTGACAGTTTTCTTATCTGTTCCATGAGAGCTTTTAAGGCAATCCAAATGTTTATCACAATGTTTGCTTTAATAAAAATTCTAAGCTCTTTTGACAGAACTTTGTTTTCTTTTTTTTTTTTTCTTGAGATGAGTTCTCAAGTTCCAGTTAGCCTCATATCTTCTTTGTAGTTGAGAATGGCCTCAAATTTCTGATCATCCTAATCTACCTTCCAGTATGCTGAGATTGAAGGCAGGACATAATGTCTGGTTTAAACAGTGCTAGATATTTTTACCAGAGTTTCATGCATGTTAGGCCAGCACTCTACCAATTGAGACACTTTCCCACTTCAAGAGATTTTTTCTTTATATTTAATGCATTCTTCTATGTAAATTATTATTTTTGTTCTTTTTTAATATTTTGTTTATCTGAAAACTATTGTTTCATCATAGAATGTTTATTATTTGTTCTTGCCTATTCCCCCCAAGTGCATTTCCCTATTCTCCATTCCAGCTTTTTCTCTTTCTTTCCTAAGTCCCTCTTCTGCATTTCATTTACATTACATTCTCTATTTCCCACCTCTCTTAAAAACTCTTCCTCATATATCATAATACCTTTCCTGCGTTCATGACCTACATACAAGTCCACAAATATAAATACGCATACAATTTTCAATTTAGGTTTCATAGTTAAGAGAAAGTGTGTTTGTCTTTGTATATGGCTTACTTTTCTTAGCATAATGATTTTGTGTTTTGTACGTTTCTTCGCAAATGTCATGATTGCATTTTTATGGCTGTAAAAAGTCCTCTGTGAATTTGTAGCATATTTTCTTTATTCATCTATTGGTGGAAGTTTAGCTTGGTTCCATTTCCTGTGATATTTATTACCTCATTACTCACTATTGTAGTAATACATTAATAGTAATAAACATGGATACACAGCTATTTCTGTGTTATGTTGACTTAGATTCCTCAGAAATTCACCAAGGAGTGATGTAGTTCTAGTTTTAGTTATTTGGGGAGCTTCCATAGTAATTTCCTTAAATGCTGTACTAGTTTTTGTTTCTACCATCAATGAATAAGAATTCTTCCTTATGCCTATTTTCGCTAGAATTTGTTATTTGTTCTCTTGATAAATATTCTGACGTGAATGAAACGGATTTTGATTGCAGTTGTAATTGTTGTTTCCATGATAAAAATGTTAAATATCACTGTTAAATATTTACTGGCCATATATATTTTTTCTTTTGAGTCCTGTGTATTCAGTTTTGTGTCCTATTTATTTATCTGACTATTCTGTATTTATTTTGGCATTTAATTTTTTGAAGTTCTTTACATAGTTTGTATACTAATCCGTTGTCTGGCATGTACTTCGCAGGGATTTTTTTTCCCATTTTCTAGGCTGTCTTTTCACACTCCCAGTTGTTTCCTTTGTGGTATAGAAGCTTGTTAATACCATATAATCTCATTGATAAATTCTTAGGATTATTTAATATGCTGTTAGAATAATGTTCAGAAAATCCTTGCCTGTGCATATATCTTGAAGTGTTTTCTCAGTGTTTTCTTCTAGCAGTTTCAAAATTTCAGGTCTTGGATTAAGATTTTTGAGCCATTTCAATTTACTTTTTTGAGGGAAAAAACAGATTGACTATCATTTTTCTACATGTAGAAATCCAGTTATTCCAAAGCCATTTGCTAACAAAGGCTATCTTTGGTCTAATGTACGCTTTTGAAAGCCTTTTCAAAAATTGAGTAACTAAATGGTTGTATTTATTTCTGGGTCCTGTAAGTTTTTTTTCTATTGGTATACATGATTGGTTTTTTGCTGTCATTGTTGCTATGGATCTGTAATATAATTTGAGATGGATATTCTGACATCTCCAGCATTTCTCTTTCTGATGATTGTTTTATACAATGAGTATGTTTTCTCTATCTATGAATTTTAGGATTGTTTTTCCTACTTCTGTGAAGAATAGCAATGGAATTTTAATGAGAATGATATTAAATACATAGACTGGTTTTGATAAAAGTGTCATTTCTCTAATACTAAGTGTACCTCTTCATTAGCATGAGAGGTCTTTTCACCTTCTAGTGTTTTAATTTAATTTTTCTTTACTGTGTTAAAAATTTTATTACTGAGATCTTTAACCTTCTTTGAAGTTATTGTGAATGAGTTTTTTTTTTCCCCCTTGGTTTTCTTTTTGTTGAGTTTTTCATTGATACATAAAAAACTGCTGATTTTTTAAAAGATGTGTGTGTGTGTGTGTGTGTGTGTGTGTGTGTGTGTGTGTGTTTTCATGGAGGGCAGAAGACAGTATTGGATCCTCTGGTGCAGGGGATACAGGTAGTTATAAGTACCTGACTTTAAGCCTGGGAACTGAACTCTGGTCCTCTGGAAGAGCAGCAAGTGTTCTTAACTACTGAGCAATCTCTTTGGCCTTGCTATTGACTTTTGTTTATTGATTTCGTATTCTGAAATTTTTTTTAAATTATTTATTATATGTCAGTATTTTCTGTTGGAGTCTTTAGTGTCTTTTATGTGAGAGTCATGCCATCCGCATCTTGAATTGTTTCTACTACCTTCTCTTGTCTTATTTATGTAGCTAACAAGTTTTTATGTAGCTAACATTGTGAGCTCTATGTTGAAAAGTGAAGAAAGTGGGCACTCTCATCTCTTTTCAGATCTTAGAGGAAATGGCTTGAAATTTTCTTAGGGAGTTCTTACATATGACTATTTTAGCTTCATATTTTCATTGCTGTGAATTGAATAGCATAGTTATTCTTTAATTAATAACTTCTTGGGTATTTATGAAATCAGTTAAAGAAATTCAGTAAGATATCAATCCTTCCAAAATCTGTGATAAATGAATGATCATTAAAAATTAAATTGTATTGAACTTAGCAAATAGCATACATAAGGCTCTACATTAAGAAAATCTTTCTTGGGGCTGGAGAGATGGCCTAGCCATTAAGAGAGCCGACCGCTCTTACAGAGGACCCAGGTTCGATCCCTAGCACCCACATGGCGGCCGAGAACCGTCTGAAACTCCAATTCCAGGAGAACTCCAGTTCCAGGGGAATCCAAGACCGTCTTTCTGACCTCCGCGGCATTGCACGACAGGCGTGCAGACTTGCATGCAGACATTACATTCATACACATACAGAAATAAATAAAATTAATAAAAAAAATTAAAAAAAAATAAAATCTTTCTTTTCCTATTTTTTTTTCTGAGACAGGTTCTTACTACAGCACATGTTGCCCTAGAATGCAAGATCTTTATATTACAGCCTCTTGAGTGCCGAGATTATAGCTGTGCATTATTATATCCAGTTTAAAGTTGTTTTTTAATTTCAATCTAAATGGCAGTAACACCAAGCAGTATCAGAAATCCCGACTTTATCTGAATGCTCGTAGCTACTCTGATTTTATGGTAAATAAATTTTGTCTCAGATAGTTGAAATTATTTTCAAATCTACATAGTGAGTTACCAGGAACCCACACTATTAGACTTTAGGTTCCATGTACTCATGGTTAGTGATTTTTCACAAAGTGTGCATTTGTGTTTTTCTATGATTAAGCTCTTCTCTGATATCAGGCATCTAGAGATCTAAAACATAAATCTTCTTCCTATCAGAAGCACATTTTGGAAACTAAAGAATGTCCTTTTTAGAGATATAAAAAAAAACTATGTTAAGAGGGGTGACTGGAGAAATTAAGCTAAATATCTGGTTATAATTTCCTTTGGGATAAAAAAGTATATTTTTCAACACTTTTGTTTTGGCATGCCATGTACTATATTAACAAATGTCCATCAGTCCCTAAGAACTTTTGTCAGTAAAATCATTAGGTTTTCTTTCTTACCTTATTATCTCCATTCTGCTATTCAGCATCCAAAGTCATCTTTTGGCTCATGATAACAACAGTGACATTTTTCATGGCCTAACATGTAGATGAATATTGTATTGACTATAATTCAAAAGGAATTGTGTTACTTTTTCCTTTTTTCATCTCAAAATGTAACTGCATTAGAAGGCAAGTTGATACAAAGACAGACAGGATACATCAAAGATATTTATTTGGTTTTATAGCTAAGTACTAGTTGGTTTCAAGCTAAACAAACTTATGTGGGTGGCCTCCATAAGCTTATTTGTTTGAGATTTGTCAGTTAATCTTCTACAGCTTTGCAGGAGATGTTTAGGATTTGAATCTTTTTTACAAATGGCTGATGTGTCACCTGAAGGTGAGTGGGAGGGAGAAACGAGACACTTGTAGAGATGGAGAGAACAAAGGAAAAACTATAATTCTTTGTGTATTTTTTTGTGTGTTTATTTTAAATTGAGGGCTACCAAATAAGTAAAAATGGTAAATATGCATCACATTTCTACGTATAATGGTTGCATGTTGTATAGACTTTGAATAGTTAGTTTAGGAACAAGGCTAATCACATATATGGAGAGAGAAAATAATATACCAATAATCCATAATTATTAAGCACTTATGTGGTGGGCAATGCTAAAACCACTTACATATATTAACTACATGAACTTTAAGTATAATAATTGTTAGTTAAATAATACTGAATATTCCATATTTCACAGATGAAACTACATCTTAGGGAATTTGAAAATCTATCAAAGTTATAAATTTAACAGATAAGGCTAGGATTTGAACTCAGAATATTAGCTTTTGTGCTATTTGTTATTTCCATTTTTTCAGAATTCTTTTTTTTTTTAGGCTTTTTGAGACAGGGTCTCCCCGTAACCTCAGCTGTCCTGGAACTCACTCTGTAGACCAGGCTGGCCTTGAACTCACAGAGATCTGCCTGTCTCCCAAGTGCTAAGACGTGCACCACCACACCTGGCTTTTTCCAGAATTCTTAGCCAAAACATATCTACACATAGCCTTAAAACTTCTGCTTGTCTTTAGGTATGGAAATATTATGTTGCCAATATTATGACAATTGGCATTGAAATAGTCTATAGAAAATAACTGGACTATTCTGTTAACTAAGAGTTTTTACATTCCAGATGAAATGTTCATCTGTTCAAAAAGATGTCTACAAAAAGAAGGTAAATCCTCTATTCCATTAACATTTATATATTTGTTTTTCAAAACTGGGAACGAAAATTTTCCAGTGAAAAAAATCTCATAGTTCAGTATATTCTTTGATTTCTAAAGCCTTTCTTTGGGTTCTTCATTTAGCACATTGGCTACCTACTAGTGGTAATGACTTTTACAACACACATATAATAAGGACTAATGATTTTTTTCCTTGCAACCAAAAAGTTACTGTTTGTAATATAAACAAGTTCATGTGCTCTTCTTGTGACTTGGAAATATGACTTTAATTCGTCAATGCCCTTCCTTGCTCTCCACCAAAAATAGTGTATGAAAGTATATTTTTACACATCAAAGTCCTGAAAACAGCACGCTATTTCTCATTGCAAGCAATGAGATAAATTGAGAACCCTCTGTTTATACTGTCTGTGTCATATTCTTGGTCTTAGCATCAAAGGGCAAAATCTTTTCATCTAAGAAATGGGTAGACCAGGAGGATTCTGGGAGCTGAGGTTGAAATATAGTGGCTGCTGGTGGCTGCCAGAGCAGTTGGCTTGTGGGCTAGGCAAGCAACTCCCCCCCAACCCCTCCTACCAACTGGAACCCTGGAGAGAGTAGCTGGCAGCAGAGGGAATACAGTGCTCAGAAGGTGTCATTTGGGTTGTTACCCACCCAATTCTTATCGAACAGAAAGGTAAGAGTGAACTATACCTTCCAATATATAACCAAAACTGAAAGCTTGAAACCTAGACAAGTAAACACTCCATACATAAGGAGAATACAAGGAAGGCATCTGAAGGAACCAAGGAAAGCAATCCTTCAACAAGGTGAAGAGGCATTCAAGATTCACATCAGGCAAAAGGCAAACCACATGCCAAGAGCACAAGGAAATAACAATATGGGAAAAGCACAGAATACTCCACACCAAACTCTATAGAGCCTGTGGAAGGCTTCTACAATGTGATCTTCCTAGAGGTAGCCCATGACACAGATCATAGAATAACAATCACAGATATATTCAAGAAATGATAGAACTAAGGGGAAAGAATGAAAAACTCAGAAAGGACCTTGAGAGAAACAATGACAAACTTTGGAAAGAACTAAAAGGAGAAAAATGACAGAATCCTGCAAGAGCTACAGGGGGAAAATAACAAACTCCAGAAGGAAGTGGAAACACTGAAAAGATCCCATGCTGAAATGAAAAAGGAAACCAAGGAGTGAAACAAGTAGCTACAAGAAAAGATTGAGAAGATCCAAAGAGAAGTGGAAATACTAAAGAAAACAAAGGATGAAATGAAAAAGCAAATTGAACACTCATCCAATAAAAAGGAAAGAATGGGGAAAAAGCTCAGAAGCAGAATGGAAGAAGCAGAAAAAAGAATGTCAGACCTAGAAGATAACACACAACAACTAAAAAGCTCAAGTAAAGACTATGAAAAATTTAAAAATACACAAGAGTGGAATAACCAGGAAATGTAGGACACTATGAAAAGATCAAACCTAGGCATCATAGGGATAGAGGAAGGAGAAGAATCCCAAGAGAATGGTATTGATCAGATCTTCAACAGAATAATAGATGAAAATTTCCCCAAATTAAAAACAGACAAACCCATACAAATACAAGAAGCACATAGAGCACAAAATAGACTAGACCAGAAAAGAAACTCCTCTTGCCATATCATAGTTAAAATGCTAGACGCCCAAAACAAAGAAAAAATTCTGAAAGCCATAAGAGAAGAACAAGTTACATATAAGGGGAAACCTATCACAATTACAGCTGACTTTTCAGTGCAAACTATGAAAGCAAGAAGAATGTGGAGCAAAGCATTCCCAGTACTAAAGACTATAAAATGCCAACCCAGGTTACTATACCCAGCAAAAATGTCAATTATAAAGCTGGGCATCGTGGCACGCACCTTTAATCTTAGCACTTGGGAGGCAAAGGCAGGTGGATCTTTGTGAGTTCAAGGCCAGCCTAGTTTACAGAGTGAGTTCCAGGACAGCTGGGGATACAGGGAGACCCTGTCTCAAAAAGACCACAAAAAAGTCAATTATAGTTGAAGGAAAGAGAAAAAATCTTCCATGACATAAACAAAATGAAAGAATACATGTCCAGAAAAGCAACCCTTCAGAGAATACTTGAAGCAATTCAAAGGACAGAGGAGAGGAGGAACTACCCCTAGGCACCTTGAAAGAGAAATTAATAAAAGCAGAAATGCAGAAGTAGAAACCTAGATGAAAAATGCAAATGGATAATAAGGTGAAAGGAAGCAACACACATATCTCAATTATAACCTTAAATATTAATGGACTAAACTTCCCAATCAAAAGGCATAGGCTGGGAGAATGGATTAGGAAAGAGTTTCCATGGATTTGCTGTCTACAAGAAACCCCTAACACCCTCAAGCATAGGCACCAACTTAAAGTGAAAGGAAGGAAAAAAAATACTCCAAGCAAACGGTAGCAAAAAGAAAGCAGGAGTTGCTATTTTAATATCAAACAAAATAGACTTCAAAGTAGAAGCAATCAGAAGAGACAAAGAGGGCCATAACATTCTTAACAAAGGGAAACTTAACCATGAAGACTTCACAATCATGAATATATATACAACTCTATAGGCCCTCATGACACAGATTAACTCCAGCACACTCATAGTAGGGGACTTCAAATACCCCACTGAGTCCTTTGGACAGATCAACTGGACAAATAATAAACAGAGAGACATCTGAACTGAACAATACAATACAATACAGGAAATGGACCTCACACACATCTTCTGAATATTCCACCCAAGCACCAGAGAATATACTTTCTACTAAGCACCCCATGGAACATTCTACAAAATTGACCACATACTTGGACACAGAAAAAATCTCAACACATACAAAAAAATTGAAATAATTTCGTGCATTCTATCAGATCATTGTGCAATAAAGTTCAGTATCAACACCAGGATAAGCCCTGCTACCTACACAAACACATGGAGACTAAACAACACACTCCTGAATAATGAATGGGTCAAGGAGGAAATAAAGAAAGAAATAAAAGCATTCCTGGAACTAAACATCAATGACAGAACAACACAACAAAACCTATGGGACACTTTAAAAGCAGTCCTAATAGGGAAGTTTAAAGCTTTGGGTGCCTATATCAAAAAAAAAAAAAAAAAAAAAAAAAAAAAAAAAAAAAAAAACAGGAAGAGCACAAAAAAAATGAGCTAACACCACAGCTAAAAACACTTAAAAGACAACAATAAATAAACCCTAAACACAACAAACAGGAAGAAATAACAAAAATCAGAGCAGAAATTAATGAAATAGAAACAAAGAAATAAATACAAAAATCAATAAATCCAAAAGTCGGTTCTTTGAGAAAACAAACAAGATAGACAGACCCCATAGCCCAGTTAACCAAAACAAAATAAGAGTAACTCCAAATCAATAGAATTCATGATGAAAGGGGAAATATCACAACAGACAATGAAAAGATCCAGACAATCATACAGGAATACTTAAAAAACGTATACTCTACTAAATTTGAAGACCTAAGAGAAATTGATGAATACCTGCAATCCGGGAAATTGCCAAAGCTAAACCAAGAAGAGATTGACAGCTTAAACAGACACATAATATATGAAGAAATTGAAAATGTTATAAGAGACTCCCAACTAAAAAAAAATGCCCAGGCCCAGATGGTTTCACAGCAGAGTTCTATAAAATATTTAAAGAGGACTAACACCCATTATTACTCAATCTGTTCAGAAGGATACAAGCAGAGGGAAATCTCCCAAATTCCTTCTATGAAGCCAGCATCACTCTAATACCAAAACCAGGCAAGGATGCAACCAAACAAGAGAACTACAGACCCATCTCATTAATGAACTCAGATGCAAAAATCTTCAACAAAATACTTGCAAACCGTATACAGATCCACATAAAAACGATCATCCACCATGAACAAGTTGGATTCATATCAGAGATTCAGTGATGGTTCAACATACGAAAATCAGTAAATATCATAAAACAAATAAATGGACCAAAGGACTAAAACCACACGATCATCTCAACTGATCCAGAAAAAGCCTTTGACAAAATCCAGCATCCCTTCATGATTAAAGTACTAGAGGGGATTGGACTGGAAGGATCATTCCTCAACATAATCAAAGCCATATACAAGAAATGGACAGCCAGCATCTTCCTAAATGGAGAAAAGTGAGAAGGATTCCCCATAAAGGTAGGAACCTGGCAAGGCTGCCCTCTGTCACCACTCCTTTTTTAATATAGTGCTTGAAACACTGGCTAGGGCAATAAGGCAAGAAAAGGAAATTAAAGGAATACTAATTGGAAAAGAGGAAGTCAAACTATCCCTATTTGCAGATGATAAGATAGTTTACCTAAGAGATACTAAAAACTGCATGAGAAAATTCCTAGAAATGATGGAGTTTCAGAAAAGTGGTGGCATACAAAATTAACGTGGAAAAATCAGTAGACTTTCTGTACATCAACAACAAGCAACTGAAGAAGGAATACAAGGAGAACCTTCCAATCACAAAAGCCTCAAATACAATAAAATGCGTAGGAATAAACCTAACCAAAGACACCAATGATCTCTACAAAAAATTATAAACTTCTGAAGAAGGAGATTGAAGAAGACATCAGAAGATGGAAAGATCTCCCATGCTCATGGATTGGAAAAATTAATATATTAAAAATGTACATTCTCTCAGCTGGATGTGGTGGTGCACACCTTTAATCCTAGCACTTGGGAGGCAGAAGCAGGCAGATCTCTGTGAGTTCAAGGCCAGCCTGTTCTACAGAGTGAGTTCTAGGCCAGTTGGGGCTACAGGAGACCCTGTCTCAAAAAGACCAAAAAAAATTGTCCATTCTTCCCAAATTAATATACCAATTCAAATCAATTCCAATTAAAATCCCCAGGACATTCTTTACAGGCATGGAAAAAATTTCTTAAATTCATATGGAAGAACAAAAGACCCCGAATATCCAAAGCAACTCTGAGTGAAAGGAACAATACAGGGGAGGTTTCTATACCAGACATCAAACTATACTACAGGGCTAAATCATATAAACAGCCCGATACTGGCAAAAAAAAATAATAATAACCAGACCTGTTGACCAATGGAACAAAATCAAAGATCCAAACTTGAGCACATACAATTTCAGCCACCTCATATTTGACAAGGGGGCCAAAAAGTCTCAATGGAGGAATAACAACATCTTCAGCAAATGGTGTTGTCAAAACTGGATTATCACTTGTAGAAGAAGAAAATTAAACCCCTACCTCTCACCCTGTATAAAATCAACTCCAAGTGGATCAAAGACCTCAATTTGAAACCCCAAACTCTGAAGGTGATAGAAGAAATAGTTGGCAGCAACTTACAAGACATAGGTGTAGGAAAAGTCTTTGTAATCAGACAGCAGCTAAACAGGAAATAAGTGCGACCTTATTAAACTCAAGTTTCTGTACAGAAAAAAAAAAAACAATCATGGAAGTGAGAAGAAAACCCACAGAGTGGGAGGAAACCTTCACTGCTGATACATCTGACAAAGCATTAACTTCCCGAATATATAAACTACTCAAAAAACAAAGAAGTAAGAAAACAAATGATTCACTCAAAAGATGGAGTAAAGACCTAGGATCAAGAAAACAAATAATGCCAAAAGCTGGAGAGGATGTGGGGAAAGGGGAACACTCATCCACTGCTGCTGGGAATGCAAACTTGTACAACCATTATGGAAAGCAGAATGTAGGACCCTTAAAATACTCAAAATGAACATACCACCTGACCCAGCCATACCACTTCTGGGTATATATCCATCAGACTCTTCCACAGAGATACATGCACAGCCCTGTTCATTGCAGCTCTCTTCACAATAGCAAAGAGCTGGAACCAGCCCAAGTGCCCCTCAACAGAAAAGTCAATAGAGAAAATGTGGTACATCTACACAATGGATTTCTATGCAGTGGTAAAGAAAGATGGCATCCCTGCAAATGTGAGTCACCAGTCTTCCTGTGCAGGGAGGTCTTGGAGATCCGCCAATGGGACTTCACCCAGTGTCCAGCCAATAAAGAGGAAAGTCTGCTCATGCTTCAGAAAGAGAAGCCTGATTTAACAAGACCTAACTGTGTCCTCGAGTGTATGGAACTGGTGGTTGAAAAACTAAAAGGAGCCACCCCAAAAAAACAAAACAAAACAAAAAACAAAACAAAACAAAATGAGTGACCCTTGAGGACCAGATCATCAACTGACCTTGAGAAAACAAAAACCTTGGTTAATGTGGGCTGTGTGGCCTTAAGCATCTAAAAGGAAAGTATAACCAGAAATAAATAATCGGTATTGTCTGAGAAATTGTACTTCAGATATAAAACTTGAGAATCCTCCAAACCTTCAATGCCAGATGGGGACTGCTGGGAAATCCAGCTTGTGGACTGAGTGGCTGCTGGGATTTCAGCCTCTTCAGAGTGTAGACTGCCATTGTTGGACAACCCAGTCTGTGTCATGGAGGCCAGTGCAGAGAGATCAAGACAGGACACACACTTTCTGGACCTCATTTGGGTGACCATGGGGGGGGGAGGGACCCCAGTGTGGAGCACGGGGGCAGGATTGATGGTTGTTTGGGTTTGCCAAGGAGGAACCTTCAAGCACTTCCTTAGGGAAAGCATGACATCTTTTGGAAAAAATAAAAAAGGTTATATTTAATAGTTAAAAATATTTTGTAGGGCTGGAGAGATAGCCTAGCGGTTAAGAGCACCGACTGCTCTTGCAGAGGACCGGGGTTCGATCCCCAGCACCCACATGGCGGCCGAGAACCATCTGAATACTCCAATTCCAGGAGAACTCCACTTCCACGGGAATCTGAGACACTCTTCTGACCTCCGCGGCATTGCACGACACGGGTGCACAAACCTACATGCAGACAGTACATTCATACACATACAAAAATAAATAAAATTAAAAAAAATATTTTGTAAAATAATATTTTCTCTCTTTATCGGTACAAGCTACAACCATTCATAATTTATCCTTATGTAGTACTATGGTGTGTTCCATCATATAGGAATATTAATATTCATATTCTAAAAAAGAGAATGTAAAGTTATACTTCTTTTTACTTGCATGAAACTTTACTATTAAAATGAGAATCTCTAAATGTGCTTTGGAAATAACCTATAGTTTATTTTCAGAATTTGTAATTTTGATTTATGTGTGGAATGTATATATGCATATTTTGGTATAAGATAAAATCAAAGGCAACAAAAAAGAGAGAAAAACCTATTCAAAGAACTGACCAAAACAGTAAACTTGTGTATCGAAAAGGTTATAAAAGACTGAAAAATCAGTTGTAATTCTGATGGGTTTCCCTTTAAGGATGCTTATACTCATGGATTATCACTTATAGCTAAAAAATGTTTTGTTTTGTTTTCCTTTTTTTTAAAATAAAGTTTGATCATTGTGAGCACAAACATCCTTCATATAACACTTTGCGAGCAGGTTGTCCCAAAACCCACACCGTCATGGGTCCCACCATCCAACG
>VZQC01003469.1:794797-830992 GCA_009823505.1 Rhizomys pruinosus | reverse complement strand
AAAAAAAAAACAGAAAGATGCAGGACAGTTATGGCAGAATGCATGATCTGGGATGGGTAGGGGTGGGGTGGGGGGAAGGGAAGGGGATATATGCCTGAACTGAATTGGAAAATGATGTATGAAATAGACAAAGCACCAATAAAAATAAAAAAAGAGTAATATGGGATTAAAATGGAAAGATTTGGATTAAGAAATATGATGTAGAAATAGCATACAGTTTGTTTCCAAATGACACAATTTTAATACAGGTGCAATGTAATAGGCTGGTGCAACTTAGCCTTTCTGGGAGCTTAATGACCATACTTAACGTCCATACCAATTTGGCTGAGGGACCTAAGGGATAACTTTGCTCCTTTCCCTTAGAGGTCAACCAAGTCTTAGGGGACTATGCATGGGGGCATTTCTTGCAATGTCCTGAAAATGTGGGTCACCAGTCTTCCTGTTCAGGGAGGTCTTGAAGAGCCATAAATGGCACTTCAGACAGTGTCCAGACCATAAAGAGGAAAATCTGCTCAGGCTTCAGAAAAGGAAGCCTGGTCTAGCAAGACCCGATTTTGTCCTCGAGTGGATGGAACTAGTAATGAAAATATGAAAGGAGCAAGAGGCTCCCCCATACTCCCCCCCCCCAAAAAAAAACCCCGAGAGATCCCTGAGGACCAGATCCTCAAATGACCTCGAGAAAACAAAAACCTTGGTTAATCTGGGCTGTGTGGCCTTAAGCATCCAAAAAAGTACAACTAGAAATAAATAATCAGTAAGAACAGAGAAGCTGTACTGCAGACATAAAACTTGAGAGCTTAGTAAAAAGACAAAAAGAAAAAAAAGAGAGAACACTGTTGTTTGGCCTGTCTTCAATTCTTACTGGCAAGTGCATCTGTGGCAGCCATTGTTTTTGGCACTCCTCAAAGACATGAGACACAGCTTTTTACCCTTCCAATATGGACTGAAGACTCATATCTTTCCAAGAATCCTCCAAAACTTCAATGCCAGATGGGGACTACTGAGATACCCAGTTTGTGCACTAAGTAGCTAAGGGGATTTCAGCCTCGTCACAATATAGATTGCCATTGTTGGACTACCTGGGATGTATCATGGAGGCCAGTACAGGGGGATCAAGATAGGACGCATGCTTACTGGACTTCATTTGGGGGACCATAGGAGGGAAATAACCCAATGTGGAGCACAAGTGCAGGACTGGTTGGTGTTTGGGCTTGCCAAGGAGGAACCTTTGAGCACTTCCTTAAGGAAAACAAACATATTTTAGGAAAAAATAAAGTCCTCCAATTCAAGTGATATATATATATAGATATA
Source organism: Rhizomys pruinosus (assembly GCA_009823505.1). Classification (NCBI taxonomy): domain Eukaryota; kingdom Metazoa; phylum Chordata; class Mammalia; order Rodentia; family Spalacidae; genus Rhizomys; species Rhizomys pruinosus. The sequence continues at coordinate 829,681 of VZQC01003469.1, read as the reverse complement.
GAATATATATATATATGTTTTATATGTATATATTTTTTTTACAAAAGAACTGAGAAAAACCTCTGGAAAGACGCAGAAAAAGATTTGGGATATGTATGGCAGAGTTGCAGGACTTGAGTGGGTGGGGGGCATGGAAAGGAAAGAACTCTAATCCGATCGAGAATTGATGTATGACTTATGAAAAAGTTTAATAACAATAAACATTTTTTTAAAAAAAAAAGAAAAAAAAAAAAATTGTTTTTTTTTCTTTTTTCTTTTTTTTTTTTTTTTTTGTTAATTTTTAAAGCAGGACATTGTGGCACAGGCCTATAATCCCAGCAATTGAATGACAGAGGCAACAGATTCTGTGAGTTCAAAAGGCGCCCTGGTCTCTCCATAAATGAAGTCCAGGAGAGTTGGGGCTTTTGGAGACCCTGTCTCAAAAGACCAAAGAAAAAAGAAAGAAAAGAAGAAAGAAATCTAGATATTTTAAATCAAGTAGTAAACAGTTCCATACTGGCGGGATGAAACATTTATGTCCGTTTTGTTAATGCTACATGGGAGTTGTATGAGTGAGTTTTTGTCTGTATCCCAAGGAATCCGTGTTTTTGACAACCCTTTCAAGGAGTTTCATATATCCCCAATTTTAGAAATACTTCCTTGTTGATTCTATTATCTTTTTCCCTCACAATTCTTGTCACATACATCACTTTCTTTAGAGCTTTTCCTTAGCACTTCATATGTGACTCTGTTTTGTTTATCTAACGTACTTTCTTTTTTTTTAAATTTGTTATTTATTCTGTATTGTGGATGTAAACTGCCCCTGCAATGCAAGTCTGTGCACACCTGTCGTGCAACCCCGCCGCGGAGGTCAGAAGAGGGTCTCGGATTCCCCTGGAGCTGGAGTTCTCCTGGAATTGGAGTTTCAGACGGCTCTCGGCCGCCATGTGGGTGCTGGGGATCGAACCCGGGTCCTCTGTAAGAGCAGTCGGCGCTCTTAACCGCTAGGCCATCTCTCCAGCCCCTAACGTACTTTCTATCTATATATCTGTCTGTTTACATGACTGTCTCTCAATAATGAAAGTTTCTTTTAAGGAATGAGGCTGCATCGTAACCCATATATATTAAATATCAGTTAGCACTTCTTGAGATAACATCTAGTACTCAACAGTTGGTACTCAAACCTGATCCAGAAGAATGGTTTGAAAAATATATTTAAAAACTTGAAAGCTAATGTGATGGTTTGAATGAGAACTGTCTTCCATAATCTCGAGTATGTGAATACCTGGTTTTTAGGGAAGTTTAGAAGTTGTAGCAATACTAAACATACTATGTCATTGGGAGACAGGCCTTGAGAGTTCATAGACTTGCCCTACTTTCAGTTCATGGTCTCTGTTTCATGTTTCCAGTTGAAGATGAGATTGTTCAGCTACCTGCTTTTATCACATTCTAAGATATGATGGACTCCCACTCTCAAACTGTGAGGAGGCAGGGAAGGCCACTACACACTTGCTTGGCCACAGTGAGAAGTGGCAACTCCCTATATATTTCCCTAGTGAGCCTACACTCTATTTCCCACACCCTATGTCCTACTTCCCTCTAAGTGCCCATATACCCCATATCCTACTTTCCCAATAGGGCTTGCACCCCATTGTCCTCATCTTATTGTCTACTTTCCCCTTAAAAGTCTTCCAAAGCAGACTAGCTGGCTGTCATGCTCCCGAGTGTTCCAGGGTCTCCCCTCAAGTTGAATATAACAAAAAGCATAAGTGGTTGCTTGGTTCAAGAAAGCAACTGATTTAACATACAAAGGCTGCTCACAATGTGATTCAAAGGCCCATCTCAAGCTGGCAGCAAAATTGAACAGTGTCATCCACATGGTAATGGATTTAGACGCATGAAAGCTGAGTTAGTGGGTGGTGAATTCTTCCTCAGCAGTTTCTGAGAGCTGCTAAAGCTAGAAAATCTTATCACTGCTGAAGTTACTGAGAGATGCTAGTAAGTCCTGAAAGACCGCTTAGTGAGGTTGTAAAAATGAAGTTTGGATTATGATGGAGAACCCAAAATATTGGGGATGCCAGTTCTAAGAGTGACAGGCCAAGAGAGGTACATACAGGGAATGGAAGCAGTCCAAGAGAGAGATTTATGTTGCAGGCAGCAAAGCCAGAGGGGTCTGTGACATTGGACATGGAGACTTTTGTTGTTTTTGTTTTGTTCTGGTTTTGGTTTTTGTTCAGCATTTTTCACTCATGCTCCCAATCTTCCCTTTTGGAATGAGAATATATATTATTTGCCAATGTTAGAAGCATGCAGTTTTGTCTTTTTCAGTTTACAGAGGATATATAGTTAAGAAATTTCCTTAAGTCTCAGAAGAGACTGAACTTTTGAACATTGTCGAGACTGTTAAAGACTGTAGGGACTTTCACAGCTGGACTAAATGCATTTTGCATTACAATGTGACCACCAGATTATGAGGGCAGATGGTGGAATGTGCCAGTTTGAATAAAAAATTGTCTCCCATAGGCTCTTGTATTTGAACAATTGGTCTTGAGTTAGTAATGCTGTCTGGGGACATGGTGCAACCTTGCTGGAAGAAGTGTCACTGTGATTAGGCTTTGAGAGTTTATAGCCTAGACCCATTCAAGTCTGCTCTCTGCTTTGTGTTTATGGTTGATGATGTGATCTCTCACCCCCTTACTTTGCTGCTTGCCTACTACTTGCTGCATGTGTCCCCAGATGTTGTGGATTTTCCTTCTGGAACTATAGGCCCAAATTAAAATTTTATTCCATAATTCATTTTTATTCATGGCATTTTATCATAGCAACAGTAAAATAACTAATACAGCTAAAAAGACACTTTCATTCTTGGATTTGCATTTGCTATGTTTGAAGTAGATCCTATAAATTCTTATTATAAGGGTTCCAAATACTTCTTACCTAGGTAACTCCTAAGTAACCTAAACTCATGACCAAAGGGATTTTTCTATTCATCTCATTTGCCTTCTAACTTGAGAAAATGCAGGTGATTTTAATTTCATGGTGAACAATATTATAATATATTTTGACATTTTCTAACTCTCTAAATATGGCAAGAGAGACTATAAGCCACACTACTTGAGGGGTTAGAAACTTTAGAAATCAAGAGATAATTTTGGTGAAACACTTTAAAATTTCAAATAGGGAATTTTGCTACACAAAGGGCATATCAAAATTCTAATCAATGTTTAGTTTTGTAAGAAGTGAAAATATTGGTTATGCTTACAGCACATGGATTTTTCTATAACAATAGTTTTCAAATTGTTTGATAAAGTACTAGTACTACTCATTATACTCATTCCCTTTCCTGAGACAAGGCCTCAATGATTTGGAATCCAGGTAAATGAAACATAAAGCAGAGCAAAGGACTCCCTCCATTTTATTTCTGAAAAGGCTTATAGAACTCTTATTTGGAAACTTGCAGAACATATGACTTCCAGTTGCTAAGTTTTACATACTGATAAATAAAATATGATGTTTTACATTAATTGAAAGCCTGCTGTATAGAAGTCTTGAATTTTCTATATTTTCAGTATAAGGAAATATTAAGAAATCATCTGCTATGGAGGTATTATAAATATCTGCATTTTTCTTACATATTCTGAATATTCCTTTAAAGATTAAAATTAACAAATGTTGACCTCCTTTTAAAGCATCTTATAAAGAATATATATGTAAATTTCAATCTCTTTTTCTTAAGGACTCATGGCTATCATTATTATAAATCTTATATTATGTTGAAACATTATGACACCCTCTGAACCTCATTAAATGTGCATACATATTCACTTCAGTAATAAGGGATTTGAGACAGATTTCTTTTCTCCTTGTGGGGGAGAAATGATGGTTACATCTGCAACTTCTATATTCTGTCTCCTTCTGTTCTGTCATTTATCACTTTGTACAGAGTGTGACTTCCTGGATTGGCATCTTTTCCCATATTCTAATATATGGAATTTAATTGCTAAAGTATGCAACTAAGATTGTTAGATTTGTATACATAAAGGCTGTGATGTCAGGACTGGAGAGTGATCTTTTGAGAAAAAAATTTATCATGTTTAGTGTATAGATTCTTTTACCTCAGTGAGACAATTCATTTTTATCCTCTGGTTCTCAGCACTGAAATGGATAATTTAGTTTGCTTCAGAATTCAGTTCCAAACTGAATTAGATTAGATATTATTGTACCACAACATGCAAAGTTCTGAAATAAACACTCCATAAAATACCACTTTCATCACCATAGTCTTTGTGGCAAATATTTATTATTTGTCTATTAGTGAAAATTCTTTTCATTTGTGAGGGATCTGGAAATATGAAGCTACTACTCCAAGTCTGATGAAGTTCTTGGTAGCACTAGCTGTCAGAATAGCAAACTTTGCTATTTGCTGCTATGAACAGATCTGTACATTTTTTTCTGTTTTCCCTTCTATAGTAATTATCAATTTTTAAAATTTATTATTTTTATTTTATGTGTATGAGTGTATTACTGCCTGCATATATGTGAGTGCACCCATGTGGTTCAGTACCCATAGAGGTCAGAAGTCAGTGTTGGATCTCTGGAACTGGAGTTAGAGGTGTTTGTTATCTGCCATGTATGTGTTGGGAATCAAACCTCAGTACTCTGAAAGAGGAGCCAGTTTTCTTAACCACTTAGCCAACCCTCCAGCTCTACTAGCTATCATTTTTAGATTTTAGACTGAAGGTATGAAAAATGTATGTATGATACTTGTAGGTTCAAAAGAGATTAATTTCCTCTTTTTTGTTATTGGCCTTTTTGAGACAGGGTCTTCCTTTATACCCAGCTGGCCTGGAGCTTGCTATGTAGACCAGCCTGGCCTTGAACTCACAGAGATCTGCCTGCTTCTGCCTCCCAAGTGCTGGGATTAAAAGCATGTGCCACCATGTTTGGCTTAATTTCCTCTTTTAATTTTCAATATATATTTTATTGAAATTTTGTTCATTTCTTACATCTTGATCATAATTTGATCTCCTCCCCTATCTCCCCCTCAAACACCCCACACCAGATTTCATTCATCCTATCATGTATTACAAGGCCTATGGAGTCACTCTGTGACTGCAGATGTCCCTCAGTGTTAGGTCATCCACTAGAGAATGGTCAGCCTTAAAGACAGTCTCTCACCCAGAAATGATCAGCTGTCAATACTCCCCTGGCTAAGGTTAGGGTCTCTTGCCTTTTCTCCAGTTGTATGCTGGGTTTTTGTGTGGTTTGAGTTTGTATGGTTTTTTGCATACTGTCACCATTGCTGTAAGTTAAATATGTTTATCACGCAATGCGATTTCTTACTGTATGATTAATGTGTATCTTTATATTTACAGACAAGTATACTTGGCACCACTCGTTGAAGAAGTTTCTTTTTACAATAGATGGAGATTATTACAGATTTTCACACCTGGTCAATCACAGAGTAAGTGTCTTTGAAATGGCCAGCCCTAAGTGACATATCTTTAATGAATGCGGGAAACTCAACTGCATAATTTTTGGCAGCAGGGGACTGTGTTTGTGCTCTCCCCTGATATAAAAATAAAGAAAGAAAAAATATTATATGTAGGTTTTCATAAATATTCTTTATGAGGAGCTTACTTTCTACATTAACTTTAAGGCTGCCATAATAAAGTGTGTTGAATTAGACAAAAAGATGATTAATATTTGTTAAGAGAAAAGTTTGTCTTATAAATATTTTGCCCATACTGGACTAAATAGTGCCACTTGACTGTTCAGTCTCTCACATGATGCATGCTGCTAGTTTAAGATGACAAGTGAAAATCAATTATTGACTTTACTATCACAGAATAATTAACAACCTTGAAAAAGAACAATTTGGGTACAATAAAATGGGTGAAAGCCCAGCAGGAATGGATATTAGTTTCCTTGGGTTACTACAACAAATTGCTACAAACTGAATGGCTACAAGTTATAAATTTATTCTCTACTAATTTTGAGGTCTTGAAGTCCAAAATTCAGGTGAAGTCTGTCTCCACTCTCTCTGAAGGTTCTGAGGGAATCTTTGTTCCTTTCCTTTTTCCCAGCTTTTGGGAGTTGCTGGCAATCTTTTGTCTTCGTTGGTTTTCAGGTATATCATCCCTGTCTATAGCCTCTTTTCATTTCATTGTATTTTCACTGTGTCCTCTGGTCATTGTGCTATTGTATACTTTGTCTCTGTTTTATCTATCCTTTTTATAGGTCCATAGCTATATGGGATTAAGGATCACCTAATATACTCATTTTAATTACATCTTCAAATACCTTATTTTCAAATAAAGATGCATTCATAAGTATAAGAGATTAGGACCCAGCCCGGCATGGTGGCGCACGCCTTTAATCCTAGCGCTTGGGAGGCAGAGGCAGGCAGATCTCTGTGAGTTCAAGGCCAGCCTGGTCTACAGAGTGAGTTCCAGGACAGTCAGAGCTACAGGGAGACCCTGTCTCAAAAAGACCAAAAAAAAAAAAAAAGAGATTAAGACCTCAATATATCATTTTAGGGGCAAAATTTAACCCATATTAATGAGCTAGATATCCTAAACTTGAATACAATAATAAGTTTTATGATTCTTTATTTGAAAACTAATGTATACTTCTTAGAATTATTTATTTCTTAGAATTACATACATAAGTATTCTACTTTCATAATTTTCTTCCCTCCTAGTCCCACTCCAACTCTTCCCATATCCCCTTCTACTCCAACTCAATTTCTTATCTCCCAGTTTGATTATTATTTTTACATATACATACATGCATTTATATATATTTACACACATATAGATGTATAATGCACTGAGTACATTTATTGGTGCTTGTATGTACCTGTGTTTATGTGAGCCATTATGTTGCTAATATTTTAATAACCACAGAATATAAGTACAAAGGATACCAACAGTATATTCAATTGTTTAAATTTTTATTTTATTGCTAAGATGATTGAATAAATATTGTTCAAATGATCTTTCAGAATGAAAAATCAGAGATACAGAAGAGACCATTAGCTAGATCAGTGCCTTTGAGTAAAAGAGGATAGGAGGCATGAATCCAAGTGGAAAGAATGTGGTTAACTAGGAATTTAGATAATTTATCGATAGTAACAGGTCAGAAAGACAAATATATAAACACTAGAAGGTGGATGAATTTGGTAATGGAAAGTTGTAAAACCATTCCTCTCATTACTTTAGCTTGTCATTTCTTAGGGATAATCTCTGAAGTGCTACCTTGAAAATTTAGTGATAACTTCAGTATTTCTGAATAAAAAAAATGTGGTATTCATTACTGATTACAATATATATTTTTTTTAATTTCTGAGAGTTAAAGTTTTTCACAAGGCTGAAATCAAGGTTTTAGCACAGGCTTATCTGGGAAAAGATTTTCTTAGTAGTTTCTGGCCATATTCAATCTTTTGAGGGTTCTTGAACTGAGGGTGTTAGTTTCTCAGTGACTGATTGCCAGTGCTTATTTCAACTCCTTTTCTGTGAACATTGCCCACAGTGTAGCCTGCTTCAAGCTGTGCAAACTAGAAAGCTCTACTGAGAGACTGATAACAACACAAAATTCATTGTGACAGGGCATTATAAAGTCTGTCTACCTTGATTTCCCTCCCCTCCCCCCCCCCCCCCTTCCCCTCCCCTTCCCTCCCCTCCCCTTCCTTTCCTTTCTCTTTTTCCTCTTCCTTTTCTTCTCATTCCGGTTCCTTTCCTTTTCCCTTCCCTTCCCTTACTTCTCATTTTCCTCTTTCCTTCCTCCCTCTTCCCCTTCCTTTCTCTTTCCGTTCCCTTCTTCCTTTCCTCCCTTCTTTTCTTCCCTTCTCTTCTTCCTTCCTTTCCTTCTTCCTCTTCCCCCTGCCCTCCCCTGCCCTCCCTCCTCATTTTCCCCTTCTTCCTCTTCCCCTTCTTCCCCTTCTTCCTCTCCCCCTTCCCATTCCCCTTCCCCTTCCTCTCTTCCCTTTCTTCCCAGTCTTTTTCACTTTGCACTCCAGGTTGGCTTTGAACTCAAGGGAATTCTAATTGCCTCATCTTTTCCAATGTTGGAATTATAGACATTTCTCTTTCTTGAGCCTCAGGTTTGCCCTTCTCTTTTGCATATTTTCCAAACAATGCTCCAGTTTGACTGAAACCTCTGAGTTAAGCCCTGTTGTGTAGACACATTTTTATACTTGATCAGTGATCAGACAGGATATAAATAAAATAAACTTGTAAACAACCTAAAATATATCATTTGTATTTGCTAAAACAATATCAAGATCTACCATATATCCAAATGCAGACATTATTCCTATGTAGTCCCTCATGTACACATTTGTGTTTTCACAAATCCTATCTTACCCATGAAATTCGTACAAAAGTAAGTGATAATAACTAATGGGTAAAATAAAATTTTCTTTCATAGATTGACCTAGTGCTTTTTCAAACACTAAGTAGATAAGAAAGGTACTTGTGTGCAATTGCAGTGATATCCCAGGGAAATAACTTGCTTTGAGTGATGAAAAACTCATTTTGATCAGTACTTAAAAATTCAGCTTCCTTCAAAATTATTTTTATTCTTCCAAATACATTGCTTATTATTCATTTAATTTCCCATTTTCTGAACATTAGTGGTCTGTTTTTCTTCCTTTTTTTCATACTGATAAGTAATTCAGATAGAAAATTATTCATTGTATTGTAGAGGAAAATATAAAATGCTAGGAAGCTTATAAGTTTTATAAATATCATCCCCCAAGGAAATCTTGTCCTTGTACCTTACTGGATCATTGATTATAAAAATAATCTCGAGTTTCTTTCACGTTAAGCATATTGAAAATGGCCCATTATTTTTGCTTGAATGGCCTTTATGGTATTCACATTTTTTTCTCTCCTTTCCTTTTAAATAGCAGGGTAAAAGCATTTTGCAAACATCTGAGTATAGTATATTCTTTTAGTTGTTTCTTTTAGTGTTTATTAACTAAATGAAAAAAGGAAAACCTTTTAGATATAATTTAATTTTTATTCAACTGTACCACATATGTGTAATGCCAATGAAGGCCAGAATCGGGCATTAGATCCCCTGGAACTGGTGTTACAGAGGTTTGTCAATCACTATGTGGATGCTGGCAACTGAACCTCTGCCTAGAGCAACCAGTGTTTTTAACCATTGACCATCTATCTCTCCAGCCCCTAGATGTATTTCATTTTATTATTTGTATTTTATGTATATTACTGTTTTCTCTGTATGGCCAGAGAGGGCAGAAGAATGTGCAAGATCTCCTGGAACTGGAGTTACAGACAGTTATTTGCCACCTTATGGTTATTGGGAATTGAATCTGGTTCCTCTGGAAGAAAAGCAAGTGTTCTTAACCAAGAACCATCTCTCCAGCCCCTAGACATAACTTCTTAAATAGAGTTTCAATGGTCAGAAGATGTAATCGGCCTCACACAAGGTAAAATAAAGGCATGGTTCAATTTCTGTAGTTTCCAAACTTTAGTATTCAATATGGGGTCTTATTGAAGGAATATGAATTATTTTAAATAAACAGGTCATCTAACACTAATCTTAATTTTTGCTCTTTACATTTTGAGGCATACCATTTACTTTTACCTCACAGCAACCATGGAAGCTATTCCTTAAGAAAAACATCATTCAAATGCTGTTGTTTAACTGAGTTTATCCTTCTTAAAAATTTATCCAGAAGTAACAACTAAACTAAAAGTCTGCACCCTGGACTAGGTTTATACTTTTCCTCAAGCTCTTTCATGTACTAATTCCCCGATAGGAAATTTAGTTGATCTTTCTGTTTATCACTTTCTTCTTTATTTGATGCTGTATTATCTGTTCAGATAACCTAATGAATGAAAACAATGTCTGAATTTATGACAATGAGTGTTTAATCTTCAAATAACTGTGAAGACGATATAGCTTTTCAGTCCAGACTTGTTCCGATGTCAGTAAATCAATTTTTAGTAGAAAAGAGGCTGCATAGAGGCATATTTAGTCCAGAACCAGAGTTGAATGAAAGAGATCCAATATAAGAATTATTTTTAGAATGAGTTTTGAAATATATTTGTGCTCCTTCAAACGACTGTAGATCACATCAACCATTCCAGTTCATTTACAGAAGATGAGATCTAGGTTTTCTTGAAAGCTTTGACATGACCAGCTTAGAGAGCTGTTAGCTAGCTGCATTCATAAAGTAAGCTAGCTGTTTGTACCAAATTTGTTTTAGACTTTCAGTTTTCCCTTTTCATCAGTATTTATTAATCATATAAAATAATGATGTTTCATTTTGCATATCCATATGTATATTGCTTGGATAATATTCACTGCTGATTATCTTCTCTAATACTTCTTACCTTACCTGCTACTCACTTCAGAATTACATAATAATTTGTCTTCTCCTTTCATGCCTCTTTTTCCCCATTTAATCTAGTTTACATATATGTGAGGAAAATATGTAGGATTCTTCTTTCTTAGTTTGGCTTATTTTGTGTAAGATGGTTTCCTGTTTCATCAATTTTTCTGCAAATGGAATAATTTAGTTGTTCTTTATGACTTCATAAAATTCCATTATGTTTATATATCACATTTTCTTTGTCTTTTCATTTGTGGTTGGACCTCTCGACTCATTCTGTAACTTGGCTATTTTGAATGTATCAGGATAAATATGAGTGTGAAGGTCATTTGCAAATAACCTGACTTAAGCATTCATTGTTATATGTCCTTCAGTACATTTAAAAATGTATTTACAAGTCCTTTTCTGAACTCCTTCTATCATCCATCAGTTTAATGAATCTAAAATGTTTCTCTCCACACCTATCTCTTTTTGTTGTTGCTGAAAGTTTTCTTTTTTTCTTTAATTTAATTATTTATTTTATTGATATTTTGGTTGTTAACCCTAGCCTTTAATGACTGTGCCACCTCTCCATCCCATTTTTTTTAAATGCGTATGTATGTATTGCCTGCATATACGTAAGTGAAGCCATGTCATGCAGTACCTGTAGAATTCAGAAGAGGGCATCAGATCCTTTATAACTGGAGCTAAAGATGGTTGTCAGCTGTCATATGGGTGCAGGGAATTAAGCCTGGGTCCTCACCAAGACCAAGCAGTGCTCTTAACCACTGAGCCATATCTTCGACCCCACATTTCTTTTTTCACACCTTGTGATTTTAACAAAAAGCTTTCTTGTTACCTATTTTAAATATTATTGATAATGGATTACTTTTTATTAATTTTCTGTAGTTATTTCCTGTTGAATTCACACACACACACACACACACACACACACACACACACTTGTCTTTTTAGGACAAGGTATCCATGTAGCCCTAGCTGGCCTAGAATTCACTATGTAGACCAGTCTGGCCTCATTCTCACATAGCTCCACATGCAAAAGTTCACCTATCCTATAGAGCACTTTGCCTCTAATTTCTTTTATAGATTCTTTACTTGGATGATCCCAGTCTTTTTTTAGTTGCAATCTTTAGATAAAATATTTTCTTTTGTACAGCCTGTGAAACACTGAATACAAAGTTGTGCTTTTAACAGAATTAGAGGCAAATTTAGTGGCCTCACTAAATTTCTCAACAAATCATTAAACCATGCACAAAGAATGTATTTGTAAATGTAAATGAATGAAATCATGATCAAGTGAATAATTTACTATCTATCTGTATGTCTATTCCTTTAGAAATTGATAATGCATGTTATAGCATACTGTTGCAACCTAAATTGAAATTATGTAATGGATACCATATGTTTTAACACTGGTAATATATAAGTATTAGCTACTATATATTATTTTCTAGTTGTAACCCAGAGGTATAGGATGGATTATATATTTAAGTCCCACATGTTAGTATGAAAAGTAGGCACAACAATAGGAAATATGACTGTACAATAAATGTAAGGGGATATACATTGCAGCAGCTATAATAAAAAAATGTATTCCTGTCCAAGCATAGAAATTCACTCTAATACCTGCCATTCTGGAATAAGATATGAAAGAATATTCTCTGGTATTTTTCTCCCTATTAGAGAATTTTGCTTGTAACACACTTTTGTGACTTACACCCCAAGGATACTGTAAAATCCAGGTTGTACCCTTTTCCTTTTTCATTTAATGTCTATTCCATCACATTAACTTGTCTTTCTGCCAACTACCTTATCACTGTTTCCAGGTTTTTACATTTTTTTCTCCACTTTCACTCCCTATTCTATTTATTTACTCCTGCTTGCTACAAGCTTGGACAATAATTTAGACATTTATCTTAACCCTCACACTTGTAAAGATGACTATCCATAATAAAAATAAAACATTGATTTGAAAGATAAAAATATAAGTAAAAGTTCATTATGGATCATGTACTTATACCTGATATATTAGTCCTGGAACATGAAGAAAACCAAATTGCTAGCAATTGTTATGAAATATGACATATTCAATATTCAGTATAATAATCACATTGTTAAAAATTAGCTTTAATGGCCTTTTTGCAAATGTCTGAGCCAAACTCTCTGACTTCAGCCTGTTAACTAAATTACATGTCCCTTTCATTATAAATACAAAGACTTAAGTCACTAAAGCACTGACTTACTTTCTTCTAAATTTTGAGAATAATATTGATTTGCAAAATCACCACAAAATGATAAAAATATATCTATATTGGAAACTGTAGCATCATTGCTTATGGTGGTTTTAGTCTGTTTTATTGTTTTCTAACTTAATATAAACTTGCTATCATATTAAACAGCTGGTCTTTCTATTGCCTGGTGAGTGGAATATCAGAAAATAAGCTCTAGAAAAATGTTTTTGCTAGGGTTGAAATGATGAATACAGAAAATTTTGCTGTCATGCCCACCCAGAAAATGTCTTCAGTGAGATTTAGGAAAATTTAGCTAAGTACATAAAGACTCCAGCTTTGCTAAGCTCTTATTTGTTTTTTTTTAATATAAATTTTATTTATTTATTTATTTACTTATTTTCCCATTTTTTTATTTTTAAGGGATTCTACAATATAAGAGCACAGTTGTTTTCAGATCACATTGACGTTGCTCAGTTTGCCATATAATTAGGTAATTGGTGCTAGCATCCACAGATGAAGGATACAATTCATCATTTGTTTTTCTGGGACTGTGTTACTTCACTCAGCATGATATCTTCTCACTCCAACCATTTACCTACAAAGTTCATGATATCATCTTTCTTACTCCTGCATAGAACTGCATGGTGTAGATGTACCATATTTTCTCTATCCACTCCTCAGTTGAGCAGCACTTGGGTTGGTTCAAGATCCTTGCTATTGTGAAGAGAGCTGCAATAAACATGGCTGTGCACGTATCTCTGCAGTAAAATGAGTATTGTGGGTACATACCCAGGAGTGGTATGGCTGGATCAGGTGGCAAGTTCATTCCAAGTCTTTCAAGGGTTCTCCACACTGCTTTCCATAGTGGCTGTACAAGGGCTCAGTGGGGTATTGAAGTCCACTACTATGAGTGTACTGGGGTTAATCTGTGCCTTGTGGTCCTGGAGAATTGTCTTTATAAAGTTTGGTGCACCAGAGTTTGGTGCATATATAGGCATGATTGTGAAATCTTCATGGTGAATTGTTACTTTGATAAAAATGTAATGGCTTTCTTTGTCTCTTCTGATTTCTTTTACTTTGAAGTCTACTTTGTCTGATATTAAAATAGCAACACCTGCTTTCTTTTTGGTACCATTTGCTTGGAATATTTTTTTCCATCCTTTCACTTTAGGTAGTGCCTAATTTGAAGGAAAGATGCATTTCTTGTAGACAGCATATAGATGGGTTCTGTTTCCTAATCCAATCTCACAGTCTATGTCTTTTGATTGGGGAGTTTAGTCCATTAATATATAAGTTTATAACTGATATATGTGTGTTGCTTCCTTTCACCATATTATCCATTTGTGTTTTTGGTCTAGGTTTCTACTTCTGCAGTTATGCTTTTATTAATTTCTCTTTCTAGGTGCCTGGGGATAGTTGCTCCTTTCTTTTGTCCTTTGCATTGCTTCAAGTATTCTCTGAAGGGTTGGTTTTCTGGACATGTATTCTTTCATCTTGTTTATGTCGTGGATGATTTTTCTCTCTCCTTCAACTATAATCGACATTTTTGCTGATTATAGTAACCTGGGTTGGCATCTATAGTCCTTTAACACTGGGAATGCTTTGCTCTACGTTCTTCTTGCTTTCATAGTTTGCACTGAGAAGTCAGCTGTAATTCTGATAGGTTTCCCATTATATGTAACTTGTTGTTTTCCTCTTCTGGCTTTCAGAATTTTATCTTTGTTTTGGGCGTCTAGCGTTTTAACTATGATATGGCATGGAGAGTTTCTTTTCTGATCTTGTCTGTTTGGAGTTCTATGTGCTTCTTGTATTTGTATGGGTTTGTCTTTTTTTAGTTTGAGGAAGTTTTCAACTATTATTCTGTTGAAGATCTGATCAATACCATTCTCTTGGGATTCTTCTCTTTCCTCTATTCCTATGATGTGGAGATTTGATCTTTTCATAGTGTCCCACAGTTCTTGGTTGTTCCAATTTTTTGTATTTTTTAATTTTTCATAATCCTTACTTCAGGTTTTTAGTTGTTCTGTGTTATCTTCCAGGTCTGATATTCTTTGTTCTGCTTCCTCAATTCTGCTTCTGGGGCTTCTTCCATTCCTTTCCTCTTGATTGGATTAGTGTTTGATTTCCTTTTTCATTTCCTCTTCTGATTTCTTTAGTATTTCCACTTCCTTTTGAGGAAGATTGAAGAGATTGAGAAGCTCTCAATCTCTTCCTGTAGCTCCTTTCATTGCTGGTGGTTGTTTTCCTTATCTTTTTCAACATGGGATCTTTTCAGTGTTCCTACTTCCTTCTGGAGTTTGTCAATCTCTCTCTCTCTCTCTAGGTCCTTCTTGAATTTTTCATTCCCTTTTCTTAGTTCTCTGACTTGTTCTTTATAGTGTTTTATTTCTTTGAGTATGCCCACAATTGTACTTCTAATGTCTGTGTCCTGAGCCATCCCAGGGGAATCCCACTGTAGGAATCTTCCACATGGTTCATAGAGCTTGGCGTGGAATTATCCTGCACCTTTCTCATGTTGTCTCTTCTTTGTGTCCCTGGCAGNTCCTTCAGATGCCTTTGTTGTTTGTTTGATTGATTTGATTTTCTCCTTTTCTTCTTGCTTATGGAGTGTTGACTTGTCTAAGTTTCAGGCTTTCTATTGGAAGTCTAACTCACTCTTCCCTTTCTGTTCTGAAGGTTCTCCAAAGAATCCACTTGGACACTCCCTTGGCAATCCCAGTGGGCGGGGGGAGGGAGGTAGGTAATGCCTGTGTTTAGCCTGTGCCCTGGTACTCTGTGTTGCAGTTGGTCCTTGGAAATCCCTGATCTCAAGTCTCACAGTGGCAACAGGCCCACCTTTTATACCAGCTAGGAGGACAACTCTGCCCCCACAGCCACACAAGACAATCAAACCAAAGACGATTGAATCAAACCAAACAATCCACCTGGCTGAAAGGCCCAGCTCCTACATCTGCTTCAGGTGGTCCTGGAAAATCCCTGATCTCAAGTCCTGAATAATATTTAAAGGTTCACAAGTTTCTTTTGATGACATACTTCCAATTCCTTTAGTTAATTTCATTAATTGTCATGAATGTGCATAAGAATTAAGAGATAAAGAGATCCTTATAGTGAAAGCAGAGATATGAAAAAGAAAGTGAAATTTTGAGTACAGTTCCTTAGAGTTCAGATTTCGTAAAGAAGAAGGGAAAAGGAGAAAGTGAATAAAGAATTAATGAATCTTGTTAGAAGTTATCAAGAAAACTTTCTGCTTATTGTCATATCACTTACCCTGTGTGTAACAGTGAATGTCCCCAAATTTTTCATCAATACTTTTCCAGGCTTCTATACATGAGCACATGAGCACTCTGGCATGAGCTATTAAGGAAAACCCTGTTCTCATCACAGAATTTCATGTGTGATGAGCTTTTCCAATATTTCCTTTGTTTCCTTGGGAATTTCCCAGCCAGCGGTCTTCAAATTCAGAGCAGAGAGACTCTTCCTCACACTGGTTATCACAATACAAGATTACTATGCCATAATTCTAATTACTTGAACAAATAAAACCTGACATTTAAATTTAATGTTTTAGCATGGGATCAAACTCTGAGGATACCAATAATTCCCCCAGGTGCCTCTAGTTACTATGCTGATGGAACTGTCCCAAAAACCCCTTTCTCTACAGTGTCCATGAGTTAGGCCCTAACCATAATTTTATTCAAAATATTTTTCAACCTTGAATTGGGGAACTATAAGTTTGACTCCTCCCTTGTTTTTTTAAAATATTTTATTGAAGTTTTGTGCATTTCATACATCACTTCTCAGTTCAATCCAGACTCATTTCCCCTTCCATGACCCCTGCCTCTCCCAAGTTCATGCTGTCTGCCATACATGTCCTGTACACTCTTCTGAATCTTTTCAAAGTTTTTCAAAGCAGAGGATTATTTTTTTGGGGGGGCGGACTCTACTGCTTCAGTCAGTTCCCTGTCCCAGTTCTTTTGTTGTTGTTCCCTCCAATACATATTGTTTCAACATATGCATTTATATATGTCACACATGTACTAAAATCATATCATCTGAAAATAAACTATATGTTATTTCCAAATCATATTTCAGTATTCACAATTTTCCCCTTTTAATTTTATATTGCTCTAAAATATGCAAACATACCCTCCTCCTTTGTACCAATATTATGAAGTCTGAAAACAAGTAGTAGGTTAATTCTAGAGCCTGTTAAGGGATTCACATTTTCACATTCTAAGAGCACAGTTCCTTTTAGATAAAGAGAAATATAGTATTAATGTTACTCAGTTTGCCTTACAAGTAGCTACTTAATGCTAGTATCCAAAAATGAGGGATACCATTTGTCATTTGTTTTTCTGGGATTATGTTACTTCACTTAGCATAATATCTTCTAGTTCCATTTATTTATGTACACAATGGAGTTCTATGCAGTGGTAAAGAAATATGACATCATGAACTTTTCAGGTAAATGGATGGGACTCCTCCCTTGTTTTAACAGACTATTCTGTCTTTTTTTTTTTTTTTTTTTTTTGGTTTTACACTTTTTTTGGTATTTTTGAGACAGGGTCTCCCTTTTAGTACCAGAAGCTCGCTCTGTAGACCACGCCAGCCTTGAACCCACAGAGATCCACCTATCTCGGCCTCCTGAGTGCTGAGATTAAAAGCGTGTGCCACCACGCACGGCCTATTCTGTCTTTTCATCCCTGGTCCTAGAGTATCCCATTCATCTAAGGTCAATTATCCTTCTCAATCTTCTCTGTGAGCAATGAAGATAGGTGGGTTTCCTTTCAGTACTTTGATATGTTAAATATCAAGCATACCCACATTCCTTCATTAATTATCTTTTGGATTGAGGACCAAATTGTTGTCCACAGGAAACAAGTTCAGCTGCCAGATCACAAAACATAAGAGCAAATGATTTTGCTGGGATTAACTTAAAGTCATTAGTACAAAATATGTCCATTTTATAAAAGGCATTCTTATACAAGAGCTGTGGTATAAAATTCCAAATTACAGAAGCCCTGGAATACCTCTGCTTTTGTGATTATGAAGTCGAGAGTAATTTCTGGAGCTTCCTTTGTGATGTTTAACTAATATTTCTAAATAGATCAAACTAAGTGATATTTAGGAAAAACATTGTTTATTTTTACACATTAAATATATTTTTGGTAATGTTGAAAAATTTTACAAGTTAATGAATCCAAGGGCTGATTCTTTGAAAGGATAAACAAGATAGATACATTTCTTTTTTTTTTTTTTTTTTTGGTCTTTTCGAGACAGGGTCTCGCTGTAGCCCCAGCTGTCCTGGAACTCACCTTGTGGACCAGGCTGGCCTTGAACTCACAAAGATCCGCCTGTCTCTGCCTCCCAGGTGCTAGGATTAAAGGCGTGCGCCACCACGCCTGGCAGATAGATACATTTCTAGCCCAGTTAACCAAAAGAAAGAAAGAGCAACTCAAAATCAATAAAATTAGAGATGAAAAGGGAAACATCAGAACAGGAAACGAAAGGATCCAGACAATCATAGAAGAATACATTTAAAAAACTATAATCCCTCATCGTGGATGCTAGCACCAATTCTCTCTTTTGAAGGAAAACGGAATAATTCCTGTTTATTTCCTTGTTTTTTTTAGTAAATATAATACCTGATGCTACTCATCAACTTGCTATGTAATGTAGAAAAATAAAGTAACATTGTTTTTTTTACCTGCAAAAACAAAAACAAAGAACTATACTCTGTTAAATTTGAAAACATAAGAGAAATGGATGAATATATGAAATCATGGAAAGCATCAAGGTTAATCCAGAAGAGATCAACAGCTTGAATAGACCCATAACAAAAGAGGGAACTGAAACAGTAATACAAAACCTCCTGACTAAAAAAAGCCCATTCCTGGGGGCTGGAGAGATGGCCTAGTGGTTAAGAGTGCTGACTACTTTTGCAGAGGACCAGGGTTTGATCCCCAACACCCACATGGCGGCTGAGAGCCATCTTTAACTCTAGTTCCAGGGGAATCCGATGTACTCTTCTGACCTCCGCAGCATTGCACCACATGGGTGCACAGACTGGCATGCAGACAGTACATTCATACACATAAAGAATAAATAAAATTTTAAAAAGCAGAGTCCCAGATGGATTTAGGGCAGAATTCTGTAAGGCATTTAAAGGGGACTTGCAAGTATTATTATTAAAATTATTCAAAAGGATAGAAACAGAGGGAAATCTCCCCAATTCTTTCTATGAAGCCAACATCACCCTAAAACCCAAACCAGGCAAAGACAAACGTAAAAAGAAAACTATAGACCCATTTCTTTAATGAACACAGATGTAAAAATTCTCAACAAAATACTTGCAAACCACATACTGGCACATATCAAAAAGGTCATACACCATGACCAAGTTCAATTTACACCAGAGATGCAGGGATAGTTGTTTCAAGTCTTAAAATATAAGAAGGAGATTTGCTCCCTTCCACCTGAGAAAGAATGCATATGTTTCTAAAACTCTTTGTAACTGACACCAATAAAGTGCAGTAGTAAGCATTTCAGGGAAATTTTTACTGTCATTTTATTATTCTGTTTATAAAACTAAATAAAGGAGATCAGGGATTTCCCAAGACCACATGAAGCACAGGTAGGAGCTGGGGGCTTCAGCCAGGCGGATTGTTTGGTTCCATTCAATTGTCTTTGGCTTCATTGGCTTGTGTGGTTCTGGGGGCAGAGTTGTCCTCCTAGCTGGTATAAAAGGAGTTCCAGGACAGCTGGGCTACAGAGAGACCCTGTCTCGAAAAGTCCAAAAAATAAAAAATAAATAAATAAATAAATAAATAAATAAATAAATAAATAAAGGTGGCCCTGTTGCCGGAGTGAGACTTGAGATCAGGGATTTCCCAAGAACACCTGAAGCACAGGAACCAGAGTGTGGCCTAAAAAGGAATACCCCCCAACCACCACACCAACTGGGATTGCTGAAAGAGTATTCAAGTGGATTCTTTGGAGAAACTTCAGAACAGAAAGGGAAGAGTGAGGTAGACTTCCAATAGAAAGCCTAAAACTTAGACAAGTCATCACTCCATAAGCAAAGAAAAAAGAAGCAAAACAAATCAATCAAACAATGAAGGCATCTGAAATAGGCAAGGAAAGCAAGCCTTCAACACAGTGAAGAGATATTTGGGATTCACATTGGAACACAGGTAAAGAGAAACCCAGATGCCAGGGACACGAAGAAGAGACAACATGGGTAAGGTGCAGGATAATTCCACACCAAGCTCTATGAACTCTGTGGAAGATTCCTACACTGGGATCCCCATGGGGATGGCCCAGGACACAGATATTAGAAGTACAATTGAGGACATATTCAAAGAAATCAAAGACTATAAAGAACAAGTTAGAGAACTTAGGAGAGAGAATGAAAAAGTCAAGAAGGACCTAGAGAGAGAGAATGACAAACTCCAGAAGGAAGTGGAAACACTGAAAAGACCCCATGTTGAAAAAAAGGAAACCAACCAGCGAAGCAAAGAGTTACAGGAAGAGATTAAGAAGCTCCAAAAGGAACTGGAAATACTAAAGAAATCAGAAGAGGAAATGAAAAAAGAAACCAAACACTCATCCAATCAAGAGGAAAGGAATGGTAGAAACCCCAGAAGCAGAATGGAGGAAGCAGAACAAAGAATATCAGATAACACAGAACAACTAAAAACCTCAAGTAAAGATTATGAAAAATTTAAAAATACACAAAAGTGGAACAACCAGGAACTGTGGGACACTATGAAAAGATCAAACCTCCACATCATAGGAATAGAGGAAGGAGAAGAATACCAAGAGAATGGTATTGATCAGATCTTCAATAGAACAATAGATGAAAATTTCCCCAAACTAAAAAAAGACAAACCCATACAAATACAAGAAGCACATAGAATTCCAAACAGACAAGATCAGAAAATAAACTCTCCACGCTAGATAACAAAACAAAGACAAAATTCTGAAAGCCAGAAGAGACAAACAAGTTACATATAAAGTTTGGTGCACCAAACTTTATAAAGACAATTCTCCAGGACAACAAGGCACAGATTAACCTCAGGATATTCATAGTAGGGGACTTCAATACCCCACTGAGCCCTTTGGACAAGTCAACTTGACAAAGAATAAACAGAGAGATATGTGAACTGAATGATAAGATACACCAAATGGACCTTGCAGACATCTACCAGATATTCCACTCTAATACCAGGGAATACACTTTCTACTCAGCACCCCACGGAACATTCTCCAAAATCGACCACATAGTGGGACACAGAAGAAACCTCCACAAATACAAAAAGACTGAATTAATTTCATGCATTCTATCAGACCATAATGCAATAAAGCTCACTACCAACACCAGGATAAGCCCTACTATCTACAAGAACACATGGAGACTAAACAACACAGTCCTGAATAATGAATGGGTCAAGGAAGACATAAAGAAAGAAATAAAAGCATTTCTGGAACTGAATGACAATGATAAAACAACACAACAAAACCTATGGGATAATTTAAAAGCAGTCCTAAGTGATAAGTTTATAGCCCCGGGTGCCTACATTAGAAAAACAGAAAGAGTACAGGTGAACAATCTAACACTGAAGCTAAAAACACTTGAGAGACTGATGGACCCTAAATGCATCATACAGGAAGAAATAACAAAAATCAGAGCAGAAGTCAATGAAATAGAAACAAATAAAACAATGCAAAAGTCAATGAATCCAAAAGTTTGTTCTTTGAAAGAATAAACAAGATAGACAGACCCTAGCTCAGTTAACCAAAAGAAAGAAGGAACAACTCCAAATTAGTAGTATCCACGATGAAAGGGGAAATATCACAACAGAGAAAGAAAAGATCCAGATAATCATAATGGGATACTTCAAAAACAGACCCATAATATATGAAGAAATTGAAGATGTAATAAGAAACCTCCCTACTAATAAAGCCCAGGCCCAGAGAGTTTCATGGCAGAATTCTATAAAACATTTCAAAAAGACTTACAGCCATTATTACTCAAATAGTTTAGAAGGACACAAACAGAGGGAATTCTCCCCAATTCCTTCTATGAAGCCAGGATCACTCTGTTACCAAAACCAGACAAAGATACAACCAAAAATGAGAACTATAGACCCAATTCATTAATGAACACAGATGCAAAAATTCTCAACAAAATACTTGCAAATCACATACAGACCCACATCAAGAAGATCATCCATCATGACAAAGTTGGATTCATGCCAGAGATGCAGGGATGGTTCAACATACAAAAATCAATAAATATCATCAAGCATATAAATGGACTGAAAGACAAAAACCACAGGATAATCTCAATTGATGTGGAAAAATCCTTTGATAAAATCCAGCATCCCTTCATGCTTAAAGACCTACAGGGAATTGGATTGGAGGGATCAATCCTCAATGTAATCAAAGCCATATACAGGAAACCTACAGGCAATATCATCCTAAATGGGGAAATGACAGAAGCATTCCCTTTAAAGGTAGGAACTTGGCAAGGCTGCCCTCTGTCACTACTCCTCTTCAATATAGTGCTTGAAACACTTGCTAGGGCAATAAGGCAAGAAAAGGAAATTAAAGGAGTACTAAATGGAAAAGAGGAAGCCAAGCTATCCCTTTTTGCTGATGATATGATTGTTTACTTAAGGAATGCTAAAACTCCACCAGAAAACTTCTAGAAATGATTAAGAGCTTTGGTAAAGTGGCAGGATACAAAATTAACCTAGAAAAATCAGTAACCTTTCTTTACCCCAACAACAGGCAACTGAAGATGGAATTCAAGGAGACCTTCCCACTCACAATAGCCTCAAAAACAATAAAGTACCTAGGAACAAACCTAACCAAAGACACCAAAGATCTCTACAACAAAAAATTTAAACCCCTCAAGAAGGAAATTGAAGAAGACATCAAAAGAAGGAAAAACCTCCCATGCTCATGGATTGGGAAAATCAATATAGTACAAATGTCCATTCTACCCAAACTCTTGTATAGATTTAATGCAATCCCAATTAAAATCCCCAAGAGTTTCTTCACAGGCTTGGAGAAAAAAGTCCTTAATTTCATTTGGATAAACAAAAGACCCCAAATAGCCAAAGGAACCCTGATTTTTTTTTATTTTTTTCTTCATTTGTTTTTTATTTTAAGGGATTCTCCAATATAAGAGCACAGTTGTTTTCAGATCACATTAACATTGCTCAGTTTTCCATACAATTAGGTAACTGGGGGGATCTCTATACCAGACTTCAAACTATACTACAGGGCTCTAGTCATAAGAAAAGCTTGGTACTGGCACAAAACAGACCTGTTGACCAATGGAACAAAACCGAAGATCCAAACCTGAGCACATACAATTTCAGCCACCTCATATTTGACAAGGGGGCCAAGAAGACACAATGGAGAAAAGACAGCATCTTCAGCAAGTGGTGTTGGCAAAACTGGATCACCACCTGTAGAAGAATGAAATTAAACCCCTACCTCTCGCCCTGTACAAAAGTCAACTCCAGATGGATTGAGGACCTCAACGTGAAAGCCCAAACTTTGAAGGCGATAGAAGAAAATGTTGGCAGCAGACTACAAGACATAGGCATAAGAAAAGACTTCCTAAATCAGACAGCAGCTGCACAAGAATGAAGGTCGACAATTGACAAATGGGACCTCATTAAACTCAAAAGCTTCTGTACATCAAAAGATATAATCAAGGAAGTGAAGAGAAAACCCACAGAGTGGGAGGAAACCTCCACCACAGATACATCTGACAAAGCATTGATTTTCAGAGTATATAAACTACTCAAAAAACAAGGAAGAAAGAAAACAAATGACCCACTCAATAGTTGGAGCAAAGAGCTGAACAGAGACTTCACAATTGAGGAATTAGAGATGGCTGTGAAACATCTTAAGAAGTGTTCAACATCGCTAATAATTAAGGAAATGCAAATTAAAAACCACTTTAAGATATCATCTTACTCCAATAAGACTGGCTAGGGGATCAAGAAAACAAATGATACTGAGTGCTGGAGAGGTTGTGGGGAAAGAGGAACACTCATCTACTGCTGGTGGGAATGTAAACTTGTTCATCCACTTTGGTAAGCAATGTGGAGGACCTTTGGAAGACTTGGAATGAACTTGCCACCTGACCCAGCCATTCCACTCCTGGGCGTTTACCCAGAAGATTCATCTCACTGCAGAGATACATGCACAACCATGTTTTTTGCAGCTCTCTTTATAATAGCAAGAAGTTGGAACCAACACAAGTGCCCCTCAACTGAGGATTGGATAGAGAAAATATGGTACATCTACACAATGGAGTTCTATGCAGGAGTAAAGAAAGATGACATCATGAACTTTGTAGGTAAATGGTTGGAGTTAGAAGATATCATCCTGAGTGAAGTAATACAGTCCCAGAAAAACAAAGGATGAATGGTATCCCTCATCTGTGGATGCTAGCACCAATTACCTAATTGTATGGCAAACTGAGCAATGTCAATGTGATCTGAAAACAACTGTGCTCTTATATTGTAGAATCCCTTAAAAAAACAAATAAAGAAAAATAAATAAATAAATAAACATTATTCAGATATGTTTCCCAACCTTGGGTCACTTAACTTGGAATATTGAGAAAAAATTGGTAACTAATTAAACTACTGCTTATAAACATTCCAATCATTTAACTTTTTGGAACCAAATTAAATTAGATATGCAGCCTTATCTAGAGAAAATTGGTGTATTTTCAAATGAATTGCATTTTATAGAACTTCACATATCTTCTCTGCCTTATTCTACAGCCTTCCATGGAGTTCCTTTCCTTGGGGCAAAAGTCAATGGAAAAAACTAACTAGAAGCTATGTATGTGGTTCAGCGCTTGCTAGGCTGAAAATGCCAATACTTTCTGCCCTGCATCTCCCAGCCTCTCTTTCTCTGAGATTAAAACACTTTTGCTATCTTGTTTGTGGGATAATACTTCCTCTTTTAATGAGGAATTCATCCTGTATGCTATCATGTTTACTTACAAATTATACATTTTTTAAAAAGGGTCAAAGGGAACATTTAAGGAGATTTTTATAATATAAAGCATAAGAAGCTAAAGATTCTCTTTCATCTACAATCATTAGAGATGTGTTAATTTCTGCAACATATGTAAGAGCAATATTTGCTCTCGATTTATGAACGATGGGTCCTGAAATGACAGGATCAATTAAAAAAGGCAAAAGTTAACTTAAATAAAAAATTCATTACAATAACAGTATATTAAGAACCACATTGTGGAGCATGATTGTACCAAATTGGGTCTGCCTGCATTAGGATCACTAATAAATAAGGATGAGATACAGGAAAATTCAGGTTTTGTCAGTGAGAATAAGTGGTTATATAGAAAGGCCTCTCTCCTTATGTTCATTTATGAAGGGAGGAATATACATCTCTAGAGAACATAAAAGGGAATTTAGAGTTATACTGACATCCATAACCTGTATCCATTAGAACTAGATCTCTGATTATGCGTTTAAGTCAGGACTGAAGTTTAGCCAGAAAATACAAATGGCTTCTAATGAAAAAATATAGGAGAAAACATACATTAATTTGCCTCCATTTACAGACACAAGCTAATTGTTTGTCTAAGCACTCAAACATTTTGTCTCCCCAAATATAGTCAGAGATAAACTGGTTAAGCAATAGCAAAGGCAGATACTTTTGTTGGCTTGATTCTCTTTGATTATAAGCGCTAACTGCTACACTCATGAATTTACGTAAAATCCTAGAGATTTCACAAGTAACCCTTCAAAATCAAGTGTTCTGACATTTTTCACTTGCAGTTCTCAATGCAAGTCCCAGTAGATACAATTTTAAAAAAGAAGCAAATGCCTTTTTTGAGTGTTAGTAAATTGTGCTGTGCTATTTTGAACTCAAAAGAGTCGCTGGCTCAGGAGTTCAGATTTGTTCCTCCTGCTTCTGACACGAGATTTTAAATCTTGAAATGTGTTCTGAAATCTCACGAGACAGGCTGCCCACCCCTGACGCAGTGACCAAGAAGAAGACAAAAGCAACTCTATAATAAAAACATTTTGCCCTGGAGAGCAGCTAAGGAAAAGTTATTATCGATTATTATTACTTATTTCATTGTACAAAGATTCTATGATAAAATCAACTTAAGGGAAAATATATCCATTTTACCCCCTCCCAAAATGAAAAATTCCCTCTTTAGCTCTAAGGTAATAGAGAATTTCATTATTACTTCAACTGAAGTAAAAATTAAAAATCTCCAGAAACTTAGATGAACAACCCTTATGCTTACTACTCCTTATCCCAAAATTAATCAAGAATCTATCATTTTAAATGTAATGAAAATTTTTAAATTCCGACAAATTTTTTGGAGCCCATTTTAAAATATATTGGTTTTATGTTACATAATTAAAATTTATCTAGAAAAGCATTTTGTTTGCTCAGTTTTTATTCAATCAGATTATACTGGTCAGATTCTTCTTATATTATCATACTCCAAGAAACTCGTTGTTGACTTTTACCTATGGGAACCTCTCTAACCCCATTTTGATTTAATCTTAGGTAATTCAAAATTGACATAAAAATTTAGTTTCCATAAATATTATTGATTAATATTCTATTTGTTAAATTCCTATTATGGGGCTGGAGGGATGGCCTAGCGGTTAAGAGCGACGACCGCTCTTGCAGAGGACCCGGGTTTGATCCCCAGCAACCACATGGCGGCTGAGAACCGTCTGTGACTCCGGTTCCAGGAGAACTCCAGTTCCAGGGGAATCCGAGACCCTCTTCTGACCTCCGCGGCATCGCACGACACGGGTGTGCAGACCTGCATGCAGACAATACATTCATACACGTAAAAATAAATAAATAAATAAAAATTAAAAAAAATAAATTCTTATTATGGTTTATTTTTAACTCTTCTAAGAAATTCCAGCATTAAGTAATGAGGCACAATGGTTGTAATATTTAAAAGATTGTCCACTTTTAGGAAATCAAATATTAGTTTGTCATTAGAAATTTATGAGAAAATAGCACAATAAGTGTTCTCACACCAGATATGAAATTTATTAAGATAATACTTAAGAGAAAATACTAGAAGGAACTAAGACTGGAAAATATTTTTAGTAAAGAAGACTTTAGCTATGAAATTTAAGAAGTCTGGATGTTTCCAGGATAGAGTAGAGAAATAAGAAAGCTTATTTGTTTGCTATGAAGTCATTGGGTAATGTATTTTACGTATGTAAAAAATGAGACTTAAATATTATATATACATATATATATATAAATCTTAAAATTTCTAAAGTCAAATTCCAACAAGCTTCTATTTAAATAAACATAGTTACTGATTTAATCTTTTAAATATTACAAGTACTGGCTTAGAAAATAAAATATATGATCAAAATTTATTTAAGAGTATTTAGTTTTCATTAACTATTCCACACTTCTTAAAATTACTAGATTGGTATAACTGACTTTTTTATTTTATTTATTTTTCGTATGTATATGAATGTACTGTCTGCATGTAGGTTTTTTTTAATTTTATTTATTTTCATATGTGTATGAATGTACTGTCTGCACGTAGGTTTTTGCTCCTCGAGAGCAAAATAAGGTATTAGATTTCATGGAACTGTAGTCACAGACAGTTGCTAGCTAACATGTTGGTGTTGGGAACTGGATGAAGGAGTATCTCACTTCTTTAAAAAAATACTTTGTGATGGTTGTATTTAATTGCCAACTTGAAACGATCCAGAATCATCAGAGAAGACTGTCTCAGTGAGGACATTCATGCAATGCCACAGAGGTCAGAAGAGGGTGTTGGATTCCCCTGGAACTGGAGTTAAAGATGGTTTTTTTCAGCCGCCCTGTGGGTGCTGGTGATCGAACCTGGTTCACTCTGCAAGAGCAGTCGGCGCTCTTAACCGCTAGGGCATCTCTCCAGCCCCATGAATATAGGTTTGTGCACCTCTGTCATGCAATGCAACGGAGGTCAGAAGAGGGCATCAGATTCTCCTGGAGCTGGAGTTAAAGACGGTTCTCAGCCGTCATGTACGTGCTGGTGATCAAACTCTGGTCCTCTGCAAGAGCAGTCGGCACTCTTAACCGCTAGGCCATCTCTCCAGCCCCCTATAACTGACTTTTAAAATCTTTAGTGACCACTCCTAGAGATCATTCATCTGCTGTTTTCCAAAAAAAATATTTTTACTGATTTAAAAGCTGGCCTCTATTTTTAGAATATTTTTGTTTATTTCAAACAAATCTTAATCATCTTTATAACTACTTACATATTGGCACATTCCCATAGCCCCTCTAATGGATTTTATGCATTATGTCATTTATGTTAGGGTCTGAGGAGTCTGGTTAATTTCAAGTGTTCCTTAGTACAAGTTCATCCACTGGGTTCTAGTGAGCCTCTGTAGTGTGAATGCTCCTGGAGAGCAAAATAAGGTATTAGATTTCATGGAACTGTAGTCACAGACAGTTGTTAGCTAACATGTTGGTGTTGGGAACTGGATGAAGGAGTATCTCATTTCTTTAAAAAAATACTTTGTGATGGTTGTATTTAATTGCCAACTTGAAACGATCCAGAATCATCAGAGAAGACTGTCTCAGTGAGGACATTCATCATCGGCTTGTCCTCTGACCATGTCTGTAGGGGACAGCCTTACTTATATCAGGAAGTTAAGACCAACCAACATGGGCAGCACCATTCCTTAGGTTTGGGTCCTGCACTGTATTAAGTGTAGAGAAAGGCTGAACATAAGAAATTTGATTTCTCTGTGTTCTTGACTATGGATGTTATGTGACTAAGTGTTTCAAGTTTTTGCTGCCTTAACTTTGTTTTTAGGCTGGACTGTAACCCAAATTCTGAGCTGAAATAAACCCATTCTCCATTAAAACATTTATTTTTAAAGATTTCTGTGCCTGCTTTCAATAAACATTCATTTACATCTCATTTTAAAATTGAAAATATTCACACAAGACATGATCAATATCTATACTTTCCAGAAATATTGAATGAATAATGCAATATACCTGATTAGAAGTGTTTTACTAATACTTATATATTTCATTATATGGATACCTTCCCATCCTTTACTAAAGATATTCAGTAAGGTTGATAGATATACATACTAGGTT
This sequence comes from Rhizomys pruinosus, assembly GCA_009823505.1. Lineage (NCBI taxonomy): Eukaryota > Metazoa > Chordata > Mammalia > Rodentia > Spalacidae > Rhizomys > Rhizomys pruinosus. Next base: position 800,938 of record VZQC01003469.1, on the reverse strand, counting down.
ATTAGAAGTTATCTTAATATTATTAAAGCTTCCATATATCCAAATATTTTTAAGTTTATTTTACAGACCAGTGATAATGTTTTTCTATTTTTACAAGCTTCATTCTACTTTTATGTGCAATTTCATTACTTTCTATACAAATATTTTCTTCCAAAATACAGTCTATTTCTAGTGTACTAACAAAAATCATCTATTTTCTATTTTTCAGATGGAGACAATAAATTAGGCAAAGAAGCCATTGCATAATTCTGTAATATTGCACACTCTATAACAACTGGAGTAAATACCACCCAGCAGGCAAAACTTTTAGCTGTCACTTCTGGTTTTAAACAATTCCTGATGGAGCTGAAGAGAAGGCTCAGTAGTTAAGAGCCCTGACTTCTCTTGCAGAGGGCCCAGGTTATATTTCCCGCAGCCATATGGTGACTAACAACCTTCTGGAACTCCAGTTCTAAGGGATCTGATGCCCTCTTTTGACCTCCGATGGCATTATATGACACAGGTGCACTTAAATATAGGCAATATAATGATACACATAAAATAAAAGTAATAAATAAAATATTTTAGACAATTCCCTAAATAACTTTTCACTTTATTAAACTACTCACACTCTATGGATATCAATATTTACCTCTATTTAAAACCTTCAGTAACAAATTCACCCTGTTTTTATTTCAAAATATTTGATCTTATACAGAATTCTCCGGCTTCCACAGAAGGACATCATCACCTTAATTTTCTAGTTGTCTTTTCAATTATCACAGATACGAACTCAACAAATTATATAATCTTTTTCTTATTGCCAATCAGTGGGCATCATATAATCTTGAGAGAAGGCAAATGAGGGCTGGAGTGATGGCCTAGAGATTAAGAGTGCTGACTGCTCTTGCAGAGAACCCGGGTTCGATCTCCAGCACCCACACAGCGGCTGAGAACCATCTTTAACTCCTGTGCCAGGGGCATCTGACACCCTCTTCTGACCTCCACAGCATTGTACGGCATGGGTGTACAAACCCACATGCAGACAGTACAATCATACACATAAAAAATAAATTTAAAAAAAGAGAAGGCAAATGAAAGTAACTTACATAAAATCCTTTGGTCATCTTAAATTGCTCATATGTGTTAATACATTTTAAGAATATATTTCGTTACTGCTTGAACACAAAAATCTGCTTGAGCTCTTCAAATCACAAGTAAGAAAAAAAAAGTTGTGCTGCCTATGTATCTAAAACTTTTATTTCTTTTTGTCAATATTGGGAAGTTCATGTCTCTCATAACATTGCCACAAGACAAGCCATATCAATGCAAATTCATCTATTATTCAAAAATTTAATGATCAAAAAGGAGGAATTAAGTATTAACTGCTCTGAACCAAATTATTTGTTAAATCTCTTTAAATCAACTTATATTTTATAAATTTTAAATTATTTCTTTCAAATTTCCCTTCTACTATCTTCTGAAATGCATCTTTAAAATAAAGTTTTAGCAAAATCTATGGTTTTGTATATACTGATTTATATGATGGGGCAATTAATGGCTGGATCTGGTTTCTCTTATTAGGTAGAGTGTAGACTCTATGTCTGTGGTTTCTGCTACATGGTTCATTGGATGTCATTTTGACTGGTAAAGACATAGCAGAAAACAAGACCTTGACAAGAAAGAAATTTTCTTCAGTTTCAACTACACATAAATAGCTGTCATGTTCTGAGTGCCTTCTTCAATGCTTCTCTGCCCATGCCATCTACTCCAGGAATTTATGATGACATCATGCTGACCTATGCAAATTCTCCAGCACACCATTTGAGACTAGCACATCACCCTTGATCAGTCCATCACCCATGACCATCCTGATGGACATGCTTCTTTATTCATAAAACAAAGAAAAAGGAACTGCAGGAATGACTTTTACAAAATGGACATAATCTGGACCACAAACTCTTGTATATTGTTATCCGGGTACCTTAACTTGCTTCCTGATAACCTATGTTTAATATTCCACCCAAAATATAATGAATGAAGGAATGTGGATATGCTTGAGGATTAACATATCAAACCAATGAAAAGAAGCATACCCATCTTCACTGCACACACTGAAGTGGAACCAACAATTCCCCATTTGATGTTGGAAAGACCACTTTGAATAAAATTATGGGTGGGGTCTGACTGGAATACACAGTTCCTGGGAAAAGAGTTAGGCTTTTTGTTCAGGTAATTATAATGTTGGCATAGAAATGCTGCACTTTTACTCTCATGGAAGGCAATAAAGTTGTCAAACTGTAGAATCCATTCTCTTATTGTAACTTCAGTTTCTTACAATGCTTTTGCAAATTATGTGAAATTAATCACCAGGGATCCTCTGGAATGTTAGATGGCATGGAATAAAACAATAATTCTGCACAGTTTTTATGGTGCTTTACGAAATGTTAGGGGTTAATGAATTTCATTCTTAACTATATCATCTTTTCCTTAATTCCTCATAGTTTTGGGTTACAAACAATTGAAGAAATTAGCTAGGTGAAACATATACATAAGTACTACTAATATATTACTGGAAGTCATGTGTATCAATTTTGCAAATATAAAAAAACACTTTAGAAATTTGTAAATTAGTATTAACAGAAAAGCTAACGTATTAAAATACAGTAGAATAAATCAGCCACTTCTGGCTCTTCGCAATCTTTCTGACCCCTCTTTCACAATGATCCCTAAGGCTTGGGATGGAAACTGTGAGATATAGTGATCCATTCCTAGCTTAAGAACTCTGAAGTCTGTTTTTATTTGCACACAGACTAGCTATGGGCCTTTGTGTTAATCCCATCCTTTCTTTTTTTATAATGTTTTTATTGATGTTTTCTGTATTTCAGACATCATTTCTCAGCTCAATTTAGACATATTCCCCTTTCCCTTCCTCCTACCCCTATTCGTCTTTGCAAGAAGTAGCTTCTTTGGTGAGAGTTGGAAGATGGATGGGGTAGTAGGTTTGAATTGGACAGGGTGTCTGAAAATGTTCAAGATACATTGTATGAAATTCTCAAAGAATCAATAAATCTTTTTGGGAAACAGAAAAATTATTTGTTCAGTACACCAAATAGGATGCAAGCACTGTCATGACAAATATACAGAAATATGCAGATCAACATGCAACAGTAATTTAGTTTAAATGAAGGGAAATCTCTTTAATGTTATGCCAACATACTCCCAAGAATCTCTTCAGTTAGTCATACATTTCAATAAAATAAAGGGTAATGAATTAAGTGGAAGTCAGCTTGTGAATTTTCTTAAAAATAAGACTCCAACCCGGGTGTGGTGGCACACGCCTTTAATCCTAGCACTTGGGAGGCAGAGGCAGGCGGATCTTTGTGAGTTCAAGGCCAGCCTGGTCTACAGAGCGAATCCAGGACAGCTGGGGCTACAGGGAGACCCTGTCTCGAAAAGACCAAAATAAATAAATAAAAAACAAAACTCCAACTCTGTTAATCTATGCCAGTTAAACATTATAACTAAATTAATTTCCAAGTAAGCGCAAAAAGAGATAAGCAGTTAGTGACCCTTTTTGCTTAACCAGTCAAGAGAAAAATGGTTACTACAAACACAGCAGGCAAACTGTTATACTGACCGGTCAATCTAGAATATAGTGTACTTAATTTCAGTCTCAAATTGTGCTAAATGCTCATCATTAGTATGGCACATTTTCATCCACGATGTGGTTTAATGTCAAGACAGATCACAATTTGTTACAGAAACACATCGATTAATGTTGTTTTTAAATATATATGTATACAGATATTTTTAAAAGCCAGGTGTACTTCCACATACAAAGAAAGGTGCTCTGGGAAGGACTTTATAGGAAGTAGTCTGGGGTGCGCCGGGTAACATGAGGCTCTCCAGGACGAGGTGCTGGGTCAAAATGAAGAAAATAATATTTTAGAGTGTCATCTAATTCCATGATAGCAGCCTGATTCCCAAAACCACAACAGTAATTGGGTACACTAAAAATGGTGACCACGTTCCGATCATGGCACCAATTATATCCTTACATTACAAGCTGGTAAGTATGAGAGAGAAACCACTGTGAGACCGTTGGCATGGTTAAATGTTTCAGAAATATCTTGTCCAAATGTGTAGCCAGCACCACGTGGCGAAATACCCCACCCACCACGATCATCTGGATCTGACCATAACAGATCACACATTGGACCCTCATGTGGAACTTCTTGCAAACGGTCCAGGGCTCTTATATGATCCAGTGTGTCTATGGATGGAGAGAGGCCACCATGGAGGCAGAAGATCTGTCCATCTACTAAAGCTGTAAGTGGAAGATAATCAAAGAGATTTGTAAAATATTTCCACACATTGGCATTTCCATACTTTCGTAGACATTCGTCGTAAAAGCCATATACTTGGGTGATTTGTCGGCTTTCATGATTTCCTTGCAATATCGTAATTCTTTCTGGATAGCGCACCTTTAATGCTACAAGAAGAGTCACAGTCTCCACTGAGTAATAACCTCTGTCCACAGTCACCCATGAATAAGACAGTTCGTATCTGGTGATTTTCCACCAGTTCTAAAGAGTTCCATAAGGTCAAGGAATTGGCTATGTACATCTCAACAGAAGGTAACAGGACAACGGACTTCTTTGTACATTTGATTCTTTAGTTAAAATTTCTTTAGTCTTCTCGTACTTGGTTCTCTTGCAGCTGCTTACACTCGTTCAGCTGCTTGACCCACTGGTCCAGCTCCTTGGTGAACGCCTTGTGGTCCAGGGCTGCGCGAGTCCTGTCCCCGCCTAAGCCCGACCCCCTTCCCGCCCCAAGCTGGGCCCGCTCCCACTGCTCGCCTGCCCAGCCGCCACCAGTGCCCAAGCCTGGCAGGATCCCCGGAGCCGCGGAGGGCGGCCTTGCAGCCCACGCCCCGCCCAAGCCCAGGGGGCAGCAGCAGGCGGCCTCCAGAACGCCCGCCACATCCGGCCTGAAGCTGGGCTCTAAGAAGGTCGCAGGGAGGAGCGCGGAGCTCAGCAGGACTGCTCAGAGGCTCAAGCCCTAAGCACCCGCAGGCCTCTCTTGGCTCTCTCCCCTACTCTGAATATTTTTTTTTTAAAGAAAATCAAGTAAATTGAGGGTGGAGAGATGGCTCAGGGGAAAAGAGCACTCACTGGCTTCTCTTCAAGAAGTCCTGCATTCAATCACCAGCACCCACATGGCAGCTAACAACCATACATAACTCCAGTTCCAGGGCACTCTATGGCTTCTTCTGACCTCTGTGAGTATTGCACAACATGGGTGTACTTACACACATGCAGGAATACACCCATAAACATAAAATAAAAGTAATTAAATGTTTTTTAAAATCCATTAAATTTGTTTTAGTAATAATAGAGTTCTCAGAAGAAATACTTTAGTGTTTAATCATAACTATGATGAAAATACGTGCCATAAATAATTTAAAAGGAGAAATATTTTTTGGCTCGTGGTTTGGGAGGCTTTAATCCATAGTTGCTTGGCCCCATGCATGTTTGCAAAAGCGTCATGGAAGCAGCAATGTGTAGTGTAGGAGCTGCTTTAATTCATGAAGGACACAATAATCAGAGAAAGATGATACTCAGACACTAAAGAAATTAATACTGCTCATCATATGTCAAAATGAACGTTAGGAACTACCTGGTATGGTGTATATTAATCTCAGTAACAAAATGCATGCATGCAACTAAATTAGTCATCCTTCCTCAAGTTTATTCCATAGTTTTTTTCACTCATATGAGTACAAAGCCAGGGGTTGTATATCGGGATAATAAATTAAATTATGTGACTTTTTTTGAGATACAGTCTTACTGCGGAGTCTAGATTAGCCTCCAATTAAAGTCTTATTGCCTCAGCCTCTCAAATTGTGAGATGACAAGCATGTGTAAACCACATTTGATTGGTTGACTACATTATTTACAATGGAAATCTTTCAAGAAAGTGAGTATGAAATATGCAATAATTAAACATTTATCATCCATATGTAGGCATGAGGAGGAATGTGCCAATTGAAATTATTTCTTAGGAAGTATAGAATTTGAACTTGGTAGACAAAGGATCCAAACTCTCTCTCTCTCTCTCTCTCTCTCTCTCTCTCTCTATATATATATATATATATAT
>VZQC01003469.1:703490-794478 GCA_009823505.1 Rhizomys pruinosus | reverse complement strand
CAAAAAAAAAAAAAAAAAAAGAAATTAGCACAGTGGTTGACCACATGGTTTAGAATGTGCAAAGCCCTGGTTTGAGTTCCTTTAACAGCACAAAAGATAATAACTGTATATTAATCCTAATGCAAATTCACTAGAGAGGTTTGTGTTAGTTTGCTTATGCTGGCATGAAAAACTACCACAGACTGGATGTCTTACATAAGAGAAATCTTTTTTTTTTTCTCAAGCATGATACCTAGAAGTGTAAAGTTAAGCTTCCAGTAAAATTGTTTTCTACTGAATCTTCTAATCTAGCAATAATTTCAGTCCTTAAATATTCTGACCCATAAGTTTGTGTTTGTGGTAGTGGGATCACAAAAATATGTAGCTACCTGGATTCTTCAGAACATTCCAAAACGTTTCAGTGCTCTTAAGAAATTGGTGTTATAGGGCTGGAGAGATGCCTCAGCAGTTAAGATAACTTATTGCTCTTGCTAAAGACCCAGTATTGGCTCCAAGCACCCTAACAGTTCCAGGGGATCTGATGCCTTCAGCTGACTTCTGTGGGCATTGCAAAACATTTCACAACCTACCTACATGCAGGCAATGCACTCATTTACATAAAATAATAAATAATAAATAAAATACCAAAAAAGAAATTGATGTTTAATTATTTAAACTTTTTCTGATTAGGTGTTTGTTTTAACTCTTATCACAATCACAGATAGCTGCAAAATCAAAAAATAGCCATGACCATTTTTAATAAACACACCAGGAAAGTGAATCTTATTAAAGCATGACTTCAAGTCAAGCCAAATAACCAAAAATATTTTATTTATTTTTATAGAGCATTTGCACAACTCAAAAAATGGTTCCCAAACCCCATCCCCCCAATGCTCCAAACTCCCATCAGAACTCATGCATTACAACATTCAAGCTAAGCCCTATCCAGTCAAGCTCCCAAACCCAGACGTGCTTCTGTGCAAATAGATCTGCTGGAGTCTAGTCAGCATATCTAGGAATCCCAGGTAAGGCATACTCTTCTTACCCAACAGTACTCAGTCTCTTGTAGTTCTCAGTCCAGGGTAAGTCCCCCACCCATTTCTCTTGCTCTGCTTTGAGATGTTTTCCCAGTTGGCATGGGTCCTGCATCTGATGCCTACATTTCCATAGGTTTACATTTGAAAGGTTACCGTTGATTGTTTATGTTCGTACACCAGCCCTGGTTCTTACAATTTTTCTATCCCCATTCAACAATGATCTCTGAGCAGTGCATATGTGAGGTTTAATATAGGGGTCCCATCCAGGGATACACTCTGGTGGCTCCCATTCTTTGAAGCTTGACTAGTTGTGGCCTTCTGTTTACATCACACTCTATTGTGTAAGGAAGCTTTACTGGTGAGAATTGGGCAACAGAAAATAAGACAATACTGTTCAGAACAGGAGCACATGATTCAGCATTAGGACTTAGATTAATGGAACAGGAACTGACCTGGAACCTTTCAATCTAAAGTTAAGCACTCATAATGGTAGACAATGTGCACACTGCTACAAAAGAAAATCAATGGCTACAAAAGAAAATCAATGGTACAACCCAGTGCCAAACCCTAACAACCATGATAAGCTGCCTGGCAAACTACCTCTATTGGTGCAGTGGAGGCACTGTTGTCTGGGGGATGGTCAACAGCTATCTAATTGGACTTGGAACCCTCTCAATGGGAGTGAACCCATGAGAGCCACTGTAAACTCGGCCAAATGCACAGGGTTGGAGAGGACATAGAGCCTAGAGAAAAGCCTATTGATGTCATACCTCTAGACAAATGGAATTTGTTACTATACACCAATTATAGAATCTTTTTATTATTTATTATTTTTTATGTGTTGGAGTATATTGTCTGTATGTGCGTTGGTGCACCCATGTCATGCAATGCTACAGAGGTCAGAAGAGGGCGTCGGATTCCCCTGGAACTGGAGTTAAAGACGGTTCTTAGCCGCCATGTGGGTGCTGGGAATCGAATCTGGGTCCTCTGCAAGAGCAGTTGGTGCTCTTAACCGCTGAGCCATCTCTCCAGCCCCTAATTATAGAATCTTATGTTTACAGACAAGTATATGGTGCCCATTCATCAAAAAAGGTACTCTTTGCAACAGATGGAGGCCACTGTAGAATTAGTCCCACGACTGGCCAGACATGGAACATACACACCTGAAAAATACCCATTCCTAGGGGACACATATATAATTGAGCCTATACACACAGAATGAGGGGCAGAGAGAAAATGAGAGCTCCCCTCAATTCCTACCAACAAAAATCTTTTATTTTTTATTTTTTATTTTTTTTTTCTCTTGAACTCTTTATTGCTGTGACGGTATTTACAATTGATTGCCCACTTTTGGGTAATTATTGCAGTTGCCCTGTTCCATTTTTAAAGAAGAAAAGGAAAGAAGATAGTATATAATTACTTACACTTCAGTGTCACACAATCTTTATAGTTTGATTGACAGACATGCTTATATTATCACAAAATTTCTTCAGGTAACTTGTGATTTTCATCACAATAGTATGAATAATTTTTAGCCTTTTTTCAAAGTTTTATTGATGTATTTCTTTATTGTATGAATCCTATGCCTGTATGCATGTAAGTGCATCCATGTCATACAGTACCCATAGAGGCCAGAGGAGGGCATCAGGTCCCCTGAAATTGGAGTTAGGTACTGTAGCTAGTTGCCATGTGGGTTCAGAAATTTGAACCCAGGTTTTGTAGAAGTGTAGCCAGTGCCCTTGACTGCTGAGCCATCTCTCCAGTGAAAAGAATGTTTAATTTTCAAGTGAGCAGTATTGTTTCATTAATGCATTTTAAATCAAAATGTAGTTTTAATTTTTTTAGACATTAACTTTTCAGTAGCAAAACACAAATGCAGTTAGTATGTATTATGGAAGTCACTAAAATATTAAAATAGTTAAGGGTGTGATTATTTATGAAAACATAGCAGGACCTGAAAGGCATTTAGGTGTTATACCATAAATATTACTAAATATGTGAAATTTTCCCATGGTATGAAGCTGCCTTCTAATTATTTGTTGCTTATTTCCCCCTCTGAGTAAATTTGAAAGAAATATGGACTTTGCTCATGTGACCAGAGAAGTAGATTGTTTAGACTAAAGCTCATGGAATTTAAAGCAGAATTCTTCTGACTCTAGGAGAATAAGTTCAAAGAGTGGTTTCACTATTACAAAAGGAAATTAATAAATTCTTCTCTGACCACAACTGACTAGATAGGAAAATAGAGCACACTCTCTTAATCTAGTCCTAAGATGCCTGCCACCAGTTGCAGGCACCTACCATAGCTCTCTGACCTACTGTCTTGATGTGAGCTCTTACCATCTTTAGCATGTTACTGGAACTTGGAGAGACTGCTCTTCTCAATTCATTGTGTTTGTTTACAATCTCTTCTTGGATTTCCTTTCTACTGGTTGATAAAGCAGTAGAAACAGCAGCTAAAACTTTATTCTAAAAGAAAAGAAAGTTGTCACATTAGTGTATTGTATGTAAAGANCCTGAACTGAATTGGAAAAAATGTATGAAATGCACAAAGCATCAATAAAAATTAAATTAAAAAAAAAAAAAGAGAAGAGCAGTCTCTCCAAGTTCCAGTAACATGCTAAAGATGGTAAGAGCTCACATCAAGATAGTAGGTCAGAGAGCTATGGTAGGTGCCTGCAACTGGTGGTAGGCATCTTAGGACTAGATTAAGAGAGTGTGCTCTATTTTCCTATCTAGTTAGTTGTGGTCAGAGAAGAATTTATTAATTTCCTTTTGTAATAGTGAAACTACTCTTTGAACTTATTCTCCTAGAGTCAGAAGAATTCTGCTTTAAATTCCATGAGCTTTAGTCTAAACAATCTACTTCTCTGGTCACAAGAGCAAAGTCCATATTTCTTTCAAATTTACTCAGAGGGGGAAATAAACAACAAATAATTAGAAGGCAGCTTCATACCAACAAAAATCTTTTAAGTAGGGCATTCTAAGTAACTCCCAGACAGAGCTAATCATATCAAGTAAGAGGTAATTTATTAGTGTTGGAAATGGTATCCTGGCACTTCCAATGGATTCTGGACTATTGCTTTTCAGTAAGATTGTTGAGTTTCTGTTATTTAAGTGTGCCACAGGCCAAAATAGAGAGTGACAGGATTAAGGCAAGAAAAAAATACAGTTTTGCCGTTCTTCTTATCTTATCTTGCCTCAAGCCATAAAGGGATGCAACTTAAGCAAAAATATAATAATCTTCTCTAATTTATCCACCAGGCATGTGAAGATAGGGAAGAAACAGTTCTCAGGAGAATGCTTTATGAAAAAAAAATCAGTGATTTCAAATGGATTTTTGAAGCTATCTTTAATTTCATTCCAAATTTTCTGTTTACAAATGTCTAATTCCATTACCGGCTACCTGTAAGGGACCTCTAAATGAAAGTGTCAGTTAAAATGTAAAAACTTCAAACCATATATTCTATAATCTACAGAATTGAAAGATCTCAGACATTGTGTTTTAAACTGATTTTACACGTGAATAGAGATTTAGAGAAGTTACAAAAATGACAGTTTCTGAATAGAGAGTAGTCATGTCTTGTATTCAATGGTCTGTTTGCATTTTTGGCAGGAATTGTGTTAGCTCTTTGGTCTGTTTGCATTTTGGCAGGAATTGTGTTAGTTCTTATGGATTATTCACACCAATACTCTGGGAGGCAGCAGGAAGGACTCAGGGAGCAGGAAAGGAAAATGGAGGTTGTTGAGGGTTCCAGTAGGACTTCAATATATAGATGTCTATGGGTTATTTATATGTATGTGACATTTGGCAGCAGAGAACTCCGGAATAGAAGAAAAGCATTTGGGGAAAAAATGAGACAAATTGGAGATGAAATTCCAACAAATTTTTTTTCTGGATGAATAGGCCAGTTCATATATCTTTGTGAGGATGATATTTTTAAAAGATTTTGTTAGCAAATATTAATTATTCTATTAATTATTTATCCTTTTTGATAAGGCTCAAACATATAGCTTCTTAAGAAATCCAGTACATATAAGGCAGAAGAAACAATTCAAAATCTTTTCTATGTAATGCACTCCATATTTACCTTTTCTGCTGCTTTTCATGCTTTCCCTCATCTCTGGATTTCCATCCGATTTTATTTCCATTTAGCCCAAAATATTGCTTCTAGCATTGCTTAGACTGTTTGGTAAGGATGAATTACTCAAGCTTTTGTCTATCTTAAAACGTATTTATTTTGCTGTCACATGTGATGGACATTTTAGCTGAGTAGAGAATTCTTGTTTGGAGGCTTTTTCACTCTGAGCATTTTAAAAGTACTTTCAATTTATTTTCTGCTTGGTCATTCCTATCAAGAAATCGACCAGCATTCTTGTCACTTTATGCACTGTTTCTCCTTCCCCTGTGGGATGACTATTCATGATTTTTCTTGATTTGATCATTAGACAGTATATACATTTATCAAATATCCTCTTATACTCTATGAATATGTGAAATTATTTTGTGTTATTTATAAATATATTTAACATATGAATTTCTCTGTTTGGTTTGAAGCATTTTGACCATAAAATGCTTAATTATACACATTGTTGTATGTATCCTTTACAACCTTAGCTGTAATACTTAGTTCTGTATCTTGATACCATTCATTATTTTAATATTATTATTAATTTTATTCATTTTATGTGTATTGTCTGCATGTATGTGAGTGCATCTGTGCTGCTCAATGCCTGAAGAAGTCAGAAGAGTGTGTCAGATCCCCTGGAAGTTTTGTCAGCTACCATGTGGGAACTGAACCTAGGTCCTTTGCAAAAGTAGCCATTGCTCTTAACCGCTGAGTCATCTCTCCAGCATTTCATTCATTATTTTAGTTTAGTTTTTCAATCACAAATTATGATTTTTTTTCTATGTGTATGAATGTACTGTCTGCATGCAGGTCTGTGCACCCGTGTCGTGCAATGCTGCGGAGGTCAGAAGAGGGTGTCAGGTTCCCCTGGAACTGAAGTTCTCCTGGAATTGGAGTTACAGACGGTTCTCAGCCGCCATGTGGGTGCTGGGGATCGAACCCGGGTCCTCTGCAAGAGCAGTGGCGCTCTTAACCGCTAAGTCATCTCTCCAGCCCGACAAATTATGTTTTTGAAAACATTACCAAATGCTTTTTCTTGTGATCCTTCTCTTTGGACTCCGTTGGTCTCGAATTACACATACATCATACACTATTATTTCCACACATCCCATTTATGTTGTTCAAGTTTGTTTTACTTTTGTTGCATTTCTACAATAATTTTCTGATTACATTCAGTCTGTTGTTTGCTTATATCGTATTTACTTTTTCCTCTGTTTTAATTTTCAATTCAAAATTCCCACAACTTTTTTTATGATGTTTTATTCCAATTATTTAAATGAAATTTATATTCTTTAATACACACTATCTGCCTTTTGCCCTAGATCTCTTAACACAGTATTTACATTGAAAGTATATTGGTTATTTTTGACACCATGGCTATCTTTTAACATTTTGTCTTTTTGTTCAGGTGTCCATTTTTGTGTTTTTGTTTCATTGTGCTTTCTTTTGTTTTTAGTTGTTAAGTATTACGTATTTCAGTAATTACTGAAGAAAATGATGTCCACACAAAGAGACAAGTTATTTACACTCTTCTGTAGTATGGATGGCTGCATTGGGCTTGCTTTAGATTGAATTAAATTTAGTTTGAAGCCAGTGTATTTAAATGTGCTCATGGTGAAATTATCTGTATTTCTGAGAACTCCTGGATATCTGAGCACTGGTGTGACTCTGGAGAACTTTTAATGCATTACCACTTTGATAAGTCTTTTCACTTCATGGGAAGTTTTCTTTGCTTTATAGTCCTCCCCTTCTGCTGGTCTGATTGCTGTCAGCATTCATTTTAGAGTACTCACTGAAGGCTAGAGTACATAAAAACTCTCTGGCTTTGTGCCTGCTGATAGCACACTTCATCTGTGCAATCAGTGAAGGCCCATGAGAGAGACTTTTGTGGATGAATAGGCCATGAGTTTGCTGTGTATTGTTTGTGAGTCCTTAAAAGAAAATTTCATCTATCGTAGTTATCTGTACCTGTCCTTTAGACACATAAAATGTTCTCTTGATTTTTCCTTTCAACAATTTTTTGTCTGATTCTGTTTGTATCTTTCTGTCTGCTTTGAATAAAAGTATATACAGGTTCTTCTTTTAGTGAAAGTTTTTGTTATTTTTCTGAAAGTTATGGAATAAAATTTCATATCTGTCAGCTCTCTGAAAAATTGAAATGTTATGATTTCACAACTATTTTGGAGTGTTCTCATTGTCAGGGTGGTAGTGATGCAATTTTGTAACTTTCTATATTTTATTAAAGAATTTGCATGTGTTAAAGAATTTGCATTTCTTAAACTTGTGAAATCTATGCCTTCCACAAAAATTATGTATGGGCTAAACCCAGAGAATACAACAAGGTATATTCATTCAGCTTTATACATTTTAACATATCCTCTAGATTCTAGTTTTGTTTGTTCATTTGTTTTGAGAATTACTTTTGCTATATAGCTCTGGCAGGCCTTGAACTCATTATATAGATCAACTTGGTTTTGAATTTGAAGGTTATTTTTTTTTTTGCCTCTGCTTCCCCAAGTACTAGGCATAGAGGCATGAGGTATCATGCCTTGCTTTTAGATTTTGTACAAAAAGAACTATGGTAAATGAATTGTTAATAATATTACCCGTAGCTAGAATACTATGGTTAAATGCACTAATATGTTAACTTTCTGCCATTAAAATTAATGTTAAATGAAATTTGGCCCCTAATTACTCTCAAATGCTATGTTACTAATAGCTTTTGTCAATGTGACTTGAAGCTCTTTTCTCACTAGGAAACATCAGAATGTCAGAGCTTATCTTTGACTCCCATATAAGAAGGGAAAATAAAGTTTTTTTGTCTCAAATCTAAGAGAAATAACTATAAAATTTGTGAAATGTTAAAAATTCAAATATTTAAAATGAATAAATGCCTATCTTTTCATTTTAGTTTCATTCATCTGTTTAGATGTGTTAGGAAATCACCAGGCCAGAGTTACTTTTGTCCATTGAACATTTGTTGCTCATTTATGTGCCTCTACTTATTCAAATGTTACATTTACCTCAATATTCAACTTACTTGGGTCCTGTAGATTTCTTTATCAAGAGTGTGCTACTCAATCTGACATATGCCATTTGCTCTTTCATGTGGGCAAATTTTTATACTAGATGAATGTTATTTTCTTTTTACATAGACATCTTCCTTATTTTATAGTGTTTTATAGTGGCCAAGCCACCCATTTCTCTATACATGTATACATGTACACATTCATGTATACACAAGCATGTAATTAAATTCTTACATATTTTATATATCCATAGTCACATATTTTGATGATAAGAACGGATGAAGATCCAGAAGCTAATAAAGTACTCCTTAAAATTATCATAAGAGATTCTTTAAGTCTATTCACATTAGCTAGCCACATCTTTAATAATAATAATAATAATAATAATAATACATTAATGTTATGTTGGAAAATTCATCTGTCTCCTACATAAAGTTCTCTAAGCAACAGTTATTGTAGTTTAAATACCCCCAACCAGATGCTCAGGATAAATATTTGAAATTACATTGTGTTTTATTAACTTGAAGAATGAAATGGACTTCTGTGTTGCATCTAAAAAATTTTAAACAGACAAAGACAAACACAATGAAGAAATATGGTTATACTTTCCTTTTAGTTATTTTCAGAATTAATATTTACTAATTCAAATCCTTTATATGTTTGCCTTTCTTCTCTTTGACATTGTGATCTTGTATGACTTGTGCTTTTCTTGGTTGCCATGGAAATAGAGGGCTTATTCAAACTCTTGTGCTTGTTTTGTATTTGTTTTGTTAGAAAAAGGGCACAAAGCAGATCCTTGCATGTATTAGCACAAGACATTAAGTTTGTGCATTGCATTAATATAGTTATCCCAAGATATTGGTTGAAATTCGATATGGGCTAAATAAAATAAATGAAAAACACATTGATTGCTGCCAACAAAGAGACTAATTATTCTCTAAGAAAAAATAGGCAAGTATTTGTACAATAACTTAAATTCTAAAATTTGGGAGACGTATTTTCCCTTGACAAACTGTAAGTTACTTGCATAAAAGAGTTCAGAGGACAAAGAAAAGGAGAATTTTATCAAATGGTCCATATGGCAATAGTTATTTGGATTGATTCAGTTGCTATGGGGTTGTTCAAAACAATCAGTGAGTAAATGGATATAGAGGCATATGTATATTTACATATATACATAGATATATATATTATATATATATTATATATATATATATAGACATAGTCATAGGCATAGACATAGACATAGATATAGATATAGATGTAGATGTAGATATAGATATATCTTGCTATCTATTTACCAGGCTCTCCATAAAGTCTCAATATAGGCAAATGAGATGACTCTTGTCAGACTTTGTGATTTCTGTAGGCTAGGGTTTTACAGGGAATTAAGTTTATCTTCTGTAAAGAGAAGTTTAACAAGGCTAACTGCTACAGGAAGTCATAGCTAATTAGAACAGGTATCAGCCTTAGCTAACTTTCTATTTTTTAATGATAGAAGTCATTTATGAATAATAAAATATTTAAGGCAGCATTTTTCAGTCTTCCCTTTATGGAAAGTGGATCAGTTGAATTAGGTTTTCTTCATGTTCCTTATCTTGGAAACTCATTGAGCTTCCTTTCATAAAGTTTTATAAAATGGTACAGGACAATGTGGCAATGGCCTAGCATTAAACCTGTGGAGGAATTATGAGTCTTCTTCTACTGATAAATTCTGTATTTTTCTTTTAAGTCTATGCTTAGTAGAGCAATAACTTGTATTAAGTTTTAAAGATTTCAATGTTGTTACCCATGGCATTTAATGTACAAATATTTTCTTAAAGATTAAAAGCTCTAAAATTCAATAACTTCCTTGACCCCATTGATGTCCAGAATCAAAACTACAACTTGCCAGTTCTTCAAGTAATCAGAAATAAGAAACGCTGATTTCAGATGTAGAAATTCTCTGTGTTTGCAAGAAATTTGTCAAACATAAAAGTACTGTCTGAAATTGTTGTACAGAGTTCTGGTAAATAATTAGCTATTGCCTATATCTACTGAAAATGACCACAATGGATCACAAAATGTTGCATCTGTATAAGAGTTAGGTGGAGGGGTGATGAAAATAATTATTGCATTTTACAAAGTTAGGAGACCTTATGGACTGTAAAAATACTTAAAATGATAGAACACTTCTGAATTTGTGCAACTGAATTGCTTTTGGGTTTGACAAATCTGCACCAGCTCTATAAAGATAAAGTGCTAATGTTGCCATGCATCTTAATAAGCACAGGTAACATAAAGAATGAGAACTGTGTAAGATTTCAAGAAAAAATGTTCAATGGTCATTTTTTGCAGTTTGAGGATTGAACCTGTATTAGTCACTTTTCTGTTGCTGTGATAAAACACCATGACTAAAGGAACTTATAAAAGGAAGAGTTTATTTGAGCTTAAGATTGATGGTTCCAGGGAATTAGAGTCCATTGTGGTGGGAGGCATGGTGGCTGGATCTGAAGCAGCAAGCAGAGGGTCACATCTCGCAAAGAGCACAGGAAGCAGAGAGAGAGCAACTAGACAACGAGGCTTGTTAAACTCACTAAGCCTGCCCCCAATATGGTACTTCCTCTAGCATGGCCACACCTTCTAAGACCTCCAAAAACAGTGCCACCAACTGGAGACAAATGTCTGAATACTTACAGCCTATGGGGGACACTCATTCAAACCACCACATTCCACTCCCTGGCCCCCATAGGCTCCTGACCATATAAAATGCAAAATGCATTTAGTCCAACCTTAAAAGTCCCCATAGTCTTTACTAGTTTCAATGCCATTCAAAAGTCTACAGTCCAAAGTCTCTTCTGAGACTCAGGCCAATCTCTTAACTGTAAGCTCCTGTAAATTCAAAAGGCAAATTACAAACTCCCAACATACAGTGGAACTGAATACACATTTCCATCCCAAAAGGGAGGAATATAGGCATAGTGAGGAAATACTGGACCAGAACAAGACTGAAAACCAGCAGGGCAAAAACCAAGTCCAGTAGCTCCATGTGCAACTTCTGGGACTTGACTTCCAAAGGGCTTAGATGGCTCAGCTCTTCCAGGTTTGCTTGCAACATACATCTCTTTCTTAGGCCAGTACCACTCCCTGTATGCAGCTCTCCTTGGCAAATATCTCACAGGTTTGGCATCTCGAATGTCTTCTTGGGGTCTCAGCTGCCAACCAGGCTTCACATTCACAGCCTCACACAATGGCCTATCAGGGCCTTCTTTATGCAGGGATACACCTGCTGCGCTCTGCCTGACCTTGTCAGATCTCTGAAATTGTGGAGGAAGAACTGAAGACCCCTTCGCTCTTGCAAACTTCATGCCTCTAAAGCCAGCACCACATGAATGAAATTGCCGAATCTGGCTGCAAGTTCCGGATGGACTCTCTCCTACCTTAACCACATTTGCAATTTTTCTCTGCCTTGGACTTGTTGGAGGATTAGCTGGGTGTGGTCTTGCCCTGAAGGTACTGATTCTTTTGTTTACTTGTAAATCTCCAGGCCTCTCCTTAATCACTTTAGTCTCCTTATGAAAGGGAGCCTCTCCTTCACAAACTCTGGCCACACCTTTAATCTTCCTAGTGTACTTTTCATATCCAAACTGTACATTCTGCATTTCCTTCTGCCGCATTTGCTCTTTTTCACTGTAGATCTGTATAATATTCACCATTAAAAGCCACACCACCATTTCTACATTAGGCTGTCTTGAAATATCCTCTGCAAAAGACATCAGTCCATTACTTTTCAACTTAGCATCAGGCAAGCATTTCGGCTGTGGGCAAACTGCTGCCAGACTCTTTATCAAAATATACCAGTTGCTGCCTAAGTCTTTATCCTCCTCTGAAACTACATCTTTTGCAGCAATGCTTTCTTCCAGGCCTCCACTAGAATGGCCCTTTAAGCTCTGCTTACAGTAGTCCACAGCCTTTCTAGCCCAAAGTTCCAAAGTCTTCCACATTTCTCCAAACATCCACATGGTCAGGTTCTTCACAGCCAACACCCCACTCTCGGGTACCAAATTACTGTATTAGTCACTTTTCTGTTGCTGTGATAAAACACCAAGAAAAAAGGAACTTATAACAGGAAGAGTTTATTTGAGCTTATGATTGATGGTTCCAGAGAATTAGAATCCATTGTGGCGGGAGGCATGGCAGCTGGATCTGGAGCAGCAAGCCGAGGGTCACATCTCGAAATGAGCACAGGAAGCAGAGAGAGAGAGCAACTGTAGACCATGAGGCTTGTTAAACTCATTAAGCCTGCCCCCAATAACGTACTTCCTCTAGCATGGCCACACTTTCTAAGACCTCCAAAAACAGTGCCACCAACTGGAGACAAAATGTCTGAATACTTACAGCGTATGGGGGACACATTCAAACCACGACAGAACCCAACTAGTTTTGTATGGAAGGCACATACTATATTATAGAACTACATCTTCAGCCTCAATTGTAAAATCTGAATGGATTCTAGTCAGCCTTGAAGAACAATGAAATTATGAAATTTTCAAATAAATGGATAGATAGAACTAAAAAATATTATACCAGGTGAAATAATGCAGGTTCAAAATAATAAGTAACAGACATTTTCCCACGTTCATAGATCTTAAACTCCAAATCCTTAGATGTAAGTAAATAGCCTCAAGTTACTGCAGAAATTAGGAAAAGGGAAATAAAATATTGTGAATAAGGGAAGAAAAATCTTGAGAATGGGAGACTACAACACAGGTTTTACAAAGGAAAAAATGGCGAAAATGGGAGTACTTTAACTGAGGAGGGAAAATGGGCGTATACAAATTGTCAGAGAGGAAAGGGAGATAATATTAGGTAATAGAAAAGGCAAAGGGAAATGCATTATTTCATAAACCCACTAAAATTTTTTTGAAAAAAAATCATATTTCAAAAAACCTACTCTGCGTGTGTGTGTGTGTGTGTGTGTGTGTGTGTGTGTGTGTGATTTCATAGCTGAAAGATGTGTAACAAAAATCACAGTTACAAGCAAGGGAAACCTCTCTTTAAGTACTTGGACAGTGTAGTCAAAGAGACTCCCAAAGTAATATAGCTATTGCAACAGCCTTTGATAGCTTCCTAGGACTTGAAGGTAATATCCTATTGCTGAAGACATGACATATCTCAGATATAAGTCTTGGAACAATTGAGCTCAAATTGACCAGAAAGCCTCCCTGAAGATTAAATCTCATAGTATCAGAAAATACTGTTTAAGCTTCCAAGGCAGAAAATCAATCAGTGGTCCTATCCAGCTGTGTAGCCTATGAACCACAAAAGTCACAGGTCCAGCAAATTATTTCTATTGGTGTGAGAGTGGCATTTTGTATCTTGGGGGGTAAGCAAGTGCTGCGTAATTGGATTTTAAGCCTGCTCAGTGGGATGGAATTCATGTGTGGCACTGTAAATATAGCCATGTACACATGGTCTGAGAGGTTATACACTTGAGACAAGAACCTACTTCTTTCCCTTCCCTAGACCAATGTAATTTCTTACTCTGTTGTAAATATGTATCCTTATATTTGCACACAAGTGTAACTCACCATTCATCACAAAAGCTTCTTTTTTCAACAGAAGGAGACTATCACAAAGTTCCACAACTGGTCAAACACACAGAATAAGTGACTATGATGTGACTGTGATACCCAGCCCTAAGTGATACATGGACAATATAATCTCTACATCTAAGACTCAGGGAAATTGTTGGAATGGGGGGGGCAGAAGGATTGTAAGAGCCAGAGGAACCAGGCACGCTCTGCTAGTTAATGCATTCTAGACATGATAGTGAAGATACACCAATGAAATCTCCATTGTATAGCATAACAAGGTCTGAATAATAACATGAGGCTATTTACTTACATCTAATGATTTGAAGTTAAAGATCTATGAATGAGGGAGAATGTCTGGTACTTTTCTGAACCTGGGTTATCTCACCTGGTACAATATTTTTTAGTTCTATCTATCCATTTACCTGAAATTTTCATAATTTCATTGTTCTTCAAGGCTGACTAGAACTCATTCAGATTTTACAATTGAGGCTGAAGATGTAGTTCTGGAGTATAATGTTTGCTCTTCATGCAAAAGAAGTTGGGTTCAACCCCTAAATACAGCAAGACATATGGGGGAAATTTGACAGGGCCTCACTTCAAAATTCAGAGGTACAAGTAACCAGTGGATACTGAGAAAAAGAGATATGAATGTGAGTGGGAAAAATTTGAGGGGAATTGGGGTAGAAATAATGATAATACATATACATAAAACTCCAAAAACGTTAGAAAATATTTTCATTTTTATTTTTACTTTTTTATTGATGCTTTGTGTATTTAATACATCATTTTCCAATTCAGTTCAGGCATATATCCCCTTCCCTTCCCCCCACCCCACCCCTACCCATCCCAGATCATGCATTCTGCTGTAACTTTTCTGCATCTTTCTCTGTTTTTTTTTTTTGTTTTTTTTTCTTTTTTTTAACAATAAGTGATAATTTGTGAGTACAAGCATCCTTCATGTAAAACCAATTTGCGAGCAGTTGTGCCCAAACCCACACAGCTCATGGGTCCCACCATCCAGCAAGGGGGGCTTGTATGTTCAATCAAAAGATAATATTTAAAATAAGCAGAGAGCAACAAATGCATGCATTATAGTGACTAGCCTGAATTCTCTATCTAATACAATCTAGGATCCTCTAGGGAATAGTCTTACTTAAGATATGCTTTCCTGAAAGCTTCTAATGGAAAAAGTTGATCAATGGTCCAAACCCACCTTTAAAGACTAATAAGTACAAAAAAATGACTTGCGCTTCTATTGTGAGAGCAGTCAAAAGCTATCTAACTGGACTTAAAACCCTTTCCATAGTAGGGAACTCATGTGTGTCACTGTAAACACAGCTAAATACATATGGCTGGAGAGGTCATAGATCCTAGGGAAAATCCTACCTTTATCGTATATCTAGACAAATGTAATTTCTTAATGTATGCTAAATATGAATTCTTATGTTTACAGACAAGTAGAGTATTCACCACTTATTAAGGCTGAGAGAAAGATGCAGGACAGTTATGGCAGAGTACACGATTTGGGGTGGGGTGGGGGAAAGGGAAAGGGGAATATGTCTGAGCTGAATTGAGAAATGTCTGAAATACACAAAACATCAATAAAAGCATTATGAAAAAAGAAGCTTCTTTTGTAACATGTGGAGACTGTTACAGAGTTCCACAACTGGTCACAAAGAGAGGATAATTGTCTATGATAATGTGCAACACTAAGTGACACATCTACAATGGAAACTATATCTAATGCTCATGCTCATGGAATAGGGTGAGAGAGAGACTATGTATGCTTCTTTCAACTATCACCAACAAAGCTTCCTCATGCAGCAAACTGTGGTGACACAATTGGCCCAAATGTAGAGAATAAGACTACAGATTGCATGTCACTGGATAAGGCTCCTATTTTAGACCTCACTTACCCATGGCTCAGGGATCATTGTGAAAGATGGGATGGAAAGATTGTCAGGGCTAGGTTTGGTGTGTGCTCATAAGGAAACAGAGACTTCCAGGCCTCTGAGAACTTGTTTGTATGAACTTACAGCAATGGTGACAGTAAGCACAAGACCCATGTAGACTCAATGAGACAAAACCCATCATAGAACTGGAGAAAGTGGCAACAGGCCCCAAACTTAGCTGAGGAATTATTGGCAGCTAATCACTCCTGAGTAAGGGAGAGTTGATCTTTGAAGAAGTGATATTGCTGGGCATGGTGGTGCATATCTTTGATTCCAGAACTCAGGAGGAAGAGGCAAGCAGATTTCTGTGAATTCAAGGCCAGCCTGGTCTACATAGTGAGTCCTAGGACAGCTGGACCTACAGGGAGACACTACTCAAAAAAGACCCAAAACAAAAAAGAAGCGATGGTAGATAGGCAGAACAGGCTCCAGTGAATGAACTCAAACGAGGGGATAGCTGGGTACACAAACTTGACTCAATAGTCCTTAATATTTATGACAGAATGTATGAAATCCAGTGGGGCAGTTGTGGGTAGGCTGAGAATGGATGATTCTAAATGTGATTAGTATGTATTGTATAAAATGAACAAAACTTCAATTCAAAATATACATTGAGAAAAACATAAATAATTAAAAAAATAAAAGATGTATACTCTCATAATTCACTTAAGAAAACCCCCAAATGACACATCCAGAGGACAATTTCCAAGGTGATTTTAGATTCTGTCATATTGACAATTAATAGTGACCATCATTCCTACTACCTTGATATAGGTTGGATTCTTGATGGATTCATGTTGGGATGAAAATAGCTCCTCTGAGCCAGCATAGAGGACAGCACATTCCTCTCTGCTATGGAATTTCTTATTTACAAAAATAGAATTGTCAAGTTAATTACAACCAGATTTTCCAAAGCAGCAGGAGAAGAAGCACTTATCTAAAGGGAAAGACATTAGAATCACAAATGTCTGAATTCCAGAGAAGTAGTGGGACAGAAGCTAAATTAGCATAAGGAGGTAAATCTAAGGACACCTGAGATGAGAGACTACTAGATAAGATTCCCATATGCTACTATTGGCTTAATATAGGATACATTGTAACATTCATGGCATTTGAGAAATCTTGTTTGCTTGTTTTCACACTTGTTTTAATTGCTTTTATTTTTCTGTTTAAAGATGAGAGTTAAATACTTCAATAAAGTAATGGTAGAGGCTAAGAGGGAAAGAGTGAGGGAGAGAGAGAAAATGAGGAAGGAGGAGGAAATGGAGGCAGAGATGAAGAAGGAAGAAGAAGAGGAAGAGGAGGAATTCACAGTATATGCAATGAGCAGGAGCATGCAGGAGCTTGAAATTGTAGAACAGAAATATGGAGGTAAGCTAGATGCAATATTGAAGAGAGAAAGGAATGCACCAACCAAAACTTATAAGTGTGGTCCCAGAAAGACAGGATAAGATATGATTTTTCTCTGCTATTAATGATGAGAATTTCCTGCAAAAGGAAAGAGCCTTAGAAAAACTGAACCAAACTAGGAAAAGTGAAGGTGGATTCAAGAGAAAGCAAAGTTGTGGGGTACTGAGTGTCTCATGTTTCACTTCAGTTTTCCAGCTAACTCTAGAAGCTCATCCTTGCTGAAAATAGCCATGGAAGTTATTTCTAGGAAATGTGGGCCAAGGTAGAAAGCCACTATATCATGGATAAGTCACCTGTTCTTAATTTTTCTTCTGAGTATGTCACTATGATCGAGGAGGGACTACTGGATGATGTATGTATTTGAAAAGGAAGGATGTGGCTGGTGGTGATTCTAATATCTAAGAAATGGCCTAAAGAGAAGAGAAAAAAAATGGAGATAGCCACAGAAAATGATTGTATCTTCTGCCATTTGCACTCCTTTTACCTTGTACTGGAACACTTGACTACCACAAAAAAAAAAANCACACACACACACACACACACACACATACACACAGGCACACTAAATTTTCAAAAACTGAAATAAAACTTTTGTAAAGTTTTACCATGTGTGATATTACATATCTATAATCCTAGCACTCTAAAGGCTGAGGTAGGAGGATTACTGTGAGGGCTAGCCTGGGTCACATTGTAAATTCAAGTCCAGCCTTGACTACATAGTGAGTTTGTTTTTTTGTTCATGTTTTTGTTTTTGTTTCGTTTTATTTTTGTCTTTTTGAGACAGGATCTCCCTGTAGCCCCAGCTGGCCTGGAATTCACTATGTAGAGCAGGCTGGTCTTGAATTCATAGAGATCCTCCTGCCTCAGCCTCCGGAGTGCAGGGATTAAAGGTGTGCAATACCACACCCACCCTATATATTTTTGTGTGTGTGTGTGTGTGTGTGTGTGTGTGTGTGGTTTCCATCTTGAGATGGAAAATATCTATGCAATCCCCACAGTGGGAGGATAAGAAATCTTGTTTTTGACTTTGCTGCCCTTTGTCTGGGGATATCTTTTTGCCAACGTTATTGCATTGTATCCTTTGCTGTAATAAATCTTAGGAATAGAGCTTTATATTGTGTGATTTGAAACCTTCCAGGGAATCATTAAATTTGTGTGTGGGGTGGTTGTAGAACCTAAGAAATGTGAAATCTATCTATCTGTGCCCCTGTATATCTCTCTATCAATCTTCTCATTATCATCTATATATCTGCTATCTTTCATCTATTTAGTTATCTGCTATCAACTCACAAACATATGTTTTCCATAAAATGGAGATGCAGTAACCAGTCTCCTTCCAGAACTGCAATTGGGAGAAAATCATGAGAAGCTCAAAGAACTATTAATCTGCTTTGCCTAGTGCATACGGTGATAATGGTACTAGATGAAGAGCTTTAAAATCTAAAATTTATTGACATTGAGCAATATTTAGAAACAGAGTATAAAGATAAAAATAATGACCAAAAACCATCCTGCACTCTTTGAAAACAGATTAAAGAAAGTTTCAATACAAGAAGTATGATGTCATGACCAGAAATTGGGAAAATGGATGGCTTCAAAGGGCTAGCAGATTACGAAAACTGTAAATTATTCAACCAAAGAGGAAGGAGGGGAAACCAAGATGGCTAAGCTTAGATTAAGAGAACATGAGACTAACAGGTAGAATAAGTAAGGTTGTAGGAGGCCACAGTAAAGGAAATAGTCAGTGGTTACATGGATTTTTCATGAAGATTAAAGTCCATAATAAGTATAAGAATATAGCAGTGCCAAAGATAAGAAAGCAGTTCCTTTCTCCCATGTACACAGATACAAGTTGAAAAAAAAATCTGTGTTCTTGAATGAGTCAGATGGTATAATATTAGTGGATACCAGAGAAAAGGTCTGTTTCTGGATATGATCAAAATGTGTCATATGAAGTATTTGAAAATTCATAAAATATTTTTGAGAAGGAATGAGTTTGTTACCATGTGTTCTATTTTATTTTTCTGTTGCTATAATAAAATACTATGACCAAAAGCAATGTAGGGGAGGGGAGAGTTTATTTTATCTTACACTTCCATGTCACAGCTCCCTCCATCATCAAGGGAACTCAGTGCAGGAACTCAAGTAGGAGTCTGTAGCAGAAACCATGGTGGAAATGCTGCTTGCTCTCTTGCTCTTTAGATTATGGTCAGCTAACCTAGGAATGTGGCTACTCACAGTGAGGTGGTTCCTTCCACATTAATAAGCAATTACTACAATGCCCAAAGACATGCCCATAGGCCAATCTTTAAAGGAAGTACTGCAGTTGATGTTCCATCTTCTCAGATGATTCTAAGCTGTGCTCAGTTGACAATAAAGAATAAGCAACACACCATCCAACAATCTGAGAATCAAATTGGAAGAGACAAGAAGAACAATAGTGGGGACTCAGTTTCTCTGACTTTCTCTGTCTGTCTCTGTCTCTCTCTCTCTCTCTCTCTCTCTCTCTCTGCCTGTCTTTATCTCTGTCTGGTTTTTCTTTAAATAGTGAACATATTTTCTGTTATTGAAGTTACACTTGTATACTGATATTTGAATTTTCCCTTAGAATTTGGTATTTGTACCAGCAGTCCTCAATGGCCTTTAGGAACTTTTTGCCCTAAGGACTGGATCATTGACTTCCATGATTCTTGTGACTTCAGCTTCTTAGAAAAAGCCCTGCTGCCAGTGGTCATCATGGAAAATTTCAGACTCTGACTGTACGAACAATCCAATACATTCCTTTGTCTATGTTTCTGTGTATTGCTGGGTATTAGTTGGGTATATACATATATATATTTATATATAAGTATATATTTATATAGATATAAATATATTGAACTTCTCAACAATTCCAATTAAACTCCCTTGTCTATGTATCTATATATTAATGTGTATGCACACACACACACACATATATATATATATATATATATATAAATTTACATGCATAGATAGATGATAGAAGATAGATAGATAGATGATATATAGATAGATAGTAGATAGAATCCATGCTATAAATTCAATTTATCTGGGAAAACTCTAATATAATATCTTAACTCGATCAGCCTCTAAAACTTCTTAAGACTCATCTTAATTCTTGATTTTCTTTTAAGCAGTTTCTTTTTCCTTTTTTTTTTTTTCTTTTTTTTTAATATTACATTGGCTAGTTTATCGGCTAGACTTTACTGCTTAAAGCATATTGGTTTTCAAATACTTAATATTTGTTAATTATTTTGATTCTGGTCACAAATAAATGGCAATTTACTCTCTTCAAAGAAATAGACTACTGTTTCGAGTTTTGGATGGCAAACACTGGCACGCAGTCTACCTGAACTGAAGGACAATGGTATTAATCGCAGGGTGCACACGAAGCTACAGGACTCCATTATGCTGGTTTGCTTCCACAACTTGCACCTGCAGCCTCCTAATGAACGTGCCCTTTGGAGACAGGTGGTACTCTGCAAAATTAAGCAGTTTCTTTAAATATTGTCCACTCTATTCTCTTCTTCAAGAAAAAATTATTTATGAATAGTCAACATTTGCTCTAAGTAGTTTCTCCAAAGTATTTATTTACATTTTTCAGTCTGAAATATAATACAAATTATAAAAATGATTTCTTTGTTTCTATATTCTATACTCACACAACAAATTTTATGTAGAATTATCATGTAAACAGAAAGATACTAAGGCCAGTTTACAGATAGAATCCATATATTATGCTATATGTTGTACTGCCACAGGCAATAATATTTTCAACTTCAGCCACTATTACTTTAGAGAGATCTGTCAATCTTCCAAATGAGTTTGAACATGAACAGACTGTACAATGTTGCATCCAATCCATGAATAGGACATAAATTTGTTTATATTTTCAGAAGAAAACAATATCAGTGTTTTTTTAAATAGGTCTCAGGCTGTGTGTGATGAGGCATGCCTTTAATCCTAGCACTTGGGAGACAGAAACGGGAATATCTGTGAGTTCAAGGCCAGCGTGGTCCACATAGAGAGTTCCAGAACAACTGGGGCTACAGGGAGACCCTGTCTGAAAAAGACCAAAAGAAAAAAAAATAGGTTTCTATGAACTTTTGGTATTTAATTCTGTTAAATGTGTTGGATTGATTAGCCCTGAATTTGATTAACAATATTTTGCATTATTTCTTTCTTTTACTCTTTACAGGGTTAGTACATGAACATAGGGTTGAGAATGCATTCAAGCCACCGGAAGCTTGCTCATGTTAATGCATAACAATGGTGGACATAGACCCAGAATGGTGCAAAGGAAATGGACATCCAGCTGGCCCTAGACTGGGAACTCTTCAGAGACTGACTGGTGTTGGGTGAGGGAGAGTAGACCTTTCTTAAGATCTCTAGATAGGCTGACTGGACTCCAGTGGATGAACTTGAACCAAAGCACATATAGGTGGTAATGCTTGACTGGATGGGACTTAACATGTATGATGGAATACCTCAGTCGAGCTGAAAACAAGGAATTCATCTTTCCAACTCTTACATTGATCTGTAAGTCTATGATCCCTTCATAGTCACTTCAGAATGTGAGAGGTGAAAGGTAGCTGTCATAATTTTCAAGAAAACTTGAAAGACAAAATGAATGTTAAATGTAGGATATGAATAGTTATGCATTTGACTCTTATGGTTTAGAGAATCTTATTTTGAGCCTAAAAGCCACAAGGGCAAAGAGAACTGTAATTTGCCTAGAAAATGAAAACCATAAAACCAGGCTGAATTATAGGTTCTAGCTCCCTAGGACTTTCGTTATGCAACATACACTTGATGTAACTGGGCTTTGTGATTAGATCGATTAGATCGAAGTGGTCTAATTTTGATTGAGAACTATTTTATGAAATGTACAAAAACTCAAGGAAATATTGGAAAAGAATATTTTGAAATTTCTAAAGTATTGAGAGTCCATTTTATCTAATTATCAAGATGATTCTCAAGGATGATTTTCAAATCACTTGAGAATTACTTTGCTAACAGTAAGTCCAAGTATTTTCTCAAGTGCTGAAAATGGTTGATTTTTTTTTGATGATACAAAATAATTTTTTGAGCATATAATCCAGGCTGGCCTTGAGCTCCTGGTCTCCATGTCTCAGATTTCTGAATACCAAGCCTGCATATTTATGCCTGCATTGAGAAAAAAAAGGTAGAGGCTACATAATTATTTTTTTCAAAAGTTTTGCTAAGTCATGAAAGTAATAAATTATATTTAAAATTCAGGTACTGAATGTCTTTTGCAACATTTTTTGGTCTTTTCAAGACAGGGTCTCCCTGTAGCCCCAGCTGAATTTTGCAACATTTTTATTCAAATAATTTTCTAGCAAAATTTTCTTTGGCATCAACTTCTAACATATCTTTATTCAAAGGCAATATCGCATATCATAAAGTTTATGTGAGGCAAAATACTTGCTGATTGCATCTTTTGAAGTAACGACTTTTCCTACATAATGTTAATTATTTCTATAATAAAAATTAAGCATTTTGATTTGGGAATTTTAATGACTATCTGAAAGAAAGATGTGACTTGTAATTTCATTAGCTATCTAGATTTCAAGTTCCAGGGGAATCCGACACCCTCTTCTGACCTCTGCAGTATTGCATGACATGGGTGCACAAACTTGCATGCAGACAGTGCATTCACACACATACAGAAAGAAATAAAATTTAAAATAAAACCTTTAAAAAAAAAGAATCTAAAGAGGACTGGAGAAATGGCCTAGCGGTTAAGAATGCTGACTGCTCTTGCAGAGGACCCGGGTTTGATCACCAGCACCCACATGGCGGCTGAGAACCATCTGTAACTCCAATTCCAGGAGAACTCCAGTTCCAGGGGAATCCGACACCCTCTTCTGACCTCAGCATTGCACTTCATGGGTGCACAAAGCTATATGCAGACAATACATTCATACACATAAATAAAAAAAAATTAAAAAAGAATCTAAAGAAAATGTTGTAGGCTACCAGACTGGGAGAGAGGCTATGTGGGCTCTGTTTCCTAGGAACAGTTTTCTCTAAACTTCCAACACTAAATCTTCCTAAGTTTCCATTTTCTCATCTGACAAATGGAGAAAATAATAGCTGTCTGATATTCTTCATGGAATTATATTTTTCTGAGACAGTTACAATTTCAAATATTCCAACTCCTTGACAGGACATTTGTCTCAATTTTTAGCTCACAAAGCCCAGTTACATCAAGTGTATGTTGCATAACGAAAGTCGTAGGGAACTAGAACCTATAATTCAGCCTGGTTTTATGGTTTTCGTTTTCTGGGCAAATTACAGTTCTCTTTGCCCTTGTGGCTTTTAGGCTCAAAATAAGATTCTCTAAACCATAAGAGTCAAATGCATAACTATTCACATCCTACATTTAACATTCATTTTGTCTTTCAAGTTTTCTTGAAAATTACGACAGCTACCTTTCAGCTCTCACAGTCTGAAGTGACTATGAAGGGATCATAGACTAACAGACCAATGTAAGAGTTGGAAAGATGAATTCCTTGTTTTCAGCTCTGTGAAAAGTAATCCTGACAGGATTCATCTCAGCTTCCTATTCTGTGTCCTTTGTGAATGAAGGATAGGTAGAATAAAACAGAGTAGGGATACCAAAGGGTGGGAAAAGAGGACAGCAAATCAGTGTTAGCGTTTATAGAGCTAAGAAAAACAACAGTTGTATAGCTCTTGGTTGTCCAACCAGGAAGGGAGAACCAAACAAAGAAACTGATATTCCCATGAACCATTAAGGGGACTGAGGTTATAAAATTTTAGAGTTTACCAAACATTCATTTAATGTGTATCTTTAGACAATTTATGGTAATTAAAATATGAGAGATAGGGGTATCATATTCAGTTTTTAAAAGTTATCTTGTTATCTCCAAAAAAAAAAAAAAAGAATTAAGGAAAGTTAGGTTAAATAAATAAAAAAAAAAACTTGCCTAGAGACTCAATAGTGCCACTATGACAATTTAATTTAAGAAGATGATCCCTTCTAAATCTCACATCAGTCTTCAATATCTGGAAATGCAGTTTTGAAGCATAGCCTGAGATCAAGATAAGACTTACCCTATCAAAATGCCCTAAGTTTCAGTGGTCACAGAATTTAGTAAGCTGCTAAAGCTGAAGGAAAATAAATAGCTATGTTTTAGTGAGTTGAGGAATGACAGTAGAAAGTAGAAATGAATGAAATTGTGTGGCTTCCTGAAAGAAATATGCTAATGGTCGTTGAAGTGCAATCTAAGAAAATTAGGGACTAAATTGCAACACAGAGGCACTACATTAGTATTATATAGAGGTAAGCAGAAATTCCTGTTTTGAATAAAGGTAGTCTGAATAGAAGTACATAGTAGAGGTAACAATATCAAAGAGTATTTCAATACTCTCAAAGATAGTACAAATTAGTACATGAAAATGTTCACTAATAGTTTGATTATTTTTTTACTTTACTTTCATTTTCACTAACATTATCATTTATTTATTTAAAAATCTATTAATTCATATATTGGAAGGTACAAAAATAGAAATGAAAATGACACAGTCACTTTTCCCAGTATGCTTTAAACATAAGCACACATAAAATTCTCATTCACTTGCAAGGATGTTTTAAACTTTCATACCAAACACAATCAAACCAAACCCCCAACAAGATGACTAAGTTCAAAATAGAGGAATGTTTTCTTTGAGATTTCAGTCACCAATTATCTCAGAAATTATGCATTTCCAAAAAATAATTGCAATGCTTTCTTACCTCAACAGAAGATAGATACAGAACCTTGTTTGATTTTTTTAAATAAATCTCCAAAGTTTATTCTCTGTTTTGTTCCAAGATTCTCTTGAGTACAAATATTTTGTTCTTTGTAATAATGGTTGTTTACCTTGAAATAAGCAGAAAATCTTTTCAATGATTTTTCCATTGATTTTGTCTTTTCACACATCTTCCATTTCTGTTGAGAAGTGAATTACAATACTTATATCACACCAAAATGGACATCAATGTTAATCTGATTTATATACTCAGGATTATTTCCTCTGACAAAACAAAAAAGAATCACAGGACTGGAAAGAAATTCAGATGTTATTAATTCACCCCAGTTACACCCCATAACTATTCAAAAGATGGATGAATTTGAAACCATTTTCTTTTTTTTTCAATGAATAATTTTCAATTTCCTATCTATGGTGGGGTTTTGCTTGGATTGAGTTTGCAGAGGTTTTGTCCATTCTGACATAAACATTGATTGTGGGGTCATACAGGTAACTACCCTTTGGTGTCTTGAAAACACAGATTCCTTTTACTCACCTACCACCTCTGGCTTTTTCAGTCTTTCCACACCTTCTTCCACACTGATCTCTGAGCCTTGGGAGGATGTAGGCATCCCATTTAAGGCTTAGATCTCTTCAGTTTCTTATTCTCTGCATGTTGACCATCTGTGGGCTATCTGTTGCAATTAGTAACTTCTCTTATCATATTTGAGTGATGTACTAATATATGGGTATAACAATAAGTCATCTGGAGTCAGTTTAATATTATATGTATTTAGCA
Organism: Rhizomys pruinosus; assembly: GCA_009823505.1. Classification (NCBI taxonomy): domain Eukaryota; kingdom Metazoa; phylum Chordata; class Mammalia; order Rodentia; family Spalacidae; genus Rhizomys; species Rhizomys pruinosus. Next base: position 768,769 of record VZQC01003469.1, on the reverse strand, counting down.
GAATAAGACTAGTAGGTACTCCCTTATGGCCTGTTACTTATCTAGCCATAGGTTCTTGGCTCTGAAAACAGTGTCAGGTATGGACTTCATCTTGTGAAGCAGGCCTTAAATCCAAACAGAAAATTGTTGGTTACTCCCATAACATTCATGCTTTTGTTGTACCAGTGGGAGCTGTTTGTCATTGTAGTTTGAAGGGTTCACAACTGGGTAAGGTTGATGCTTACATTTCTCTACTAGTAACATGCATAGCACCTTCTAGTGTCATGAAATCTTGCAGCAGACATGAAACCTCAAGTTCAGTATCAGCTTGATTTCTTCCTGTTTGTCATATAAGTCAGTTATGTAGTGTCCTCAGCAATAGGGTATTCCTGTCAAGTCGTGGTATGTAATCAAGTACAATGACAAGATCCAGTATTATCTCAGGATCTATGAGACCTCCCTGATCAACAACTCCATAAATGAGCGTCTAGTCCTGGCATTGGGTTTTTCATTTGCCAGCCTGTATTGTCTATTAGGGCCACTGAACTCCTGTGGTAGGGTAACTACATTTAAAGACTTTTTATATTGCATATGTATATATTGAAAGAAGCTTCTACATCAGGCTTCATTAACACTTTTTCAAAAGTCCTTTAGTGTTAATTATCCTTTCCCTTACTCCTTCTTCTATCCCACCGTCACGTTCCTAACCACATTAAATCTGTTCTGTTCCATTATGACCTGTTCCCATTTATATTATTGTGCTCTATCTTCCTTCCCATGAACCACCTCCAGAAACCCTTATCAGTTCCCTGACCTCCAAAGATTTAACAATTGAAGCATATCTTGTGAACTTTCAAAACTCACATCAACATATAAGGAGGGACATGTTACATTTTTTCTTTCAGTGTCTGGATGACCTCATTTATGATGATTATTTCCAGTTCATCTGTGTACCTGCGAATGTCATACCTGCTGGTCAGGAAATAGGAACAATCTAGATGAACATAAAGTAATGAATGTATAATGAAAGCATGGAAAATTTACAGACTGGAATATTATTCAGCTACAAGTTACTATTTTTAAAGATAATTTTTGAATTTGCACTGTTGAAGAGGAACAGCTCTATCTCAGAGCAATGTCAGGATGAATGTACTCTTTACTTAGTAATTCTCAGTTAACTTAAGTGGTCATGATGACAAAACAGCAACTTCAAATTCTTCTGGTAAGCTGTTATGAGAGTGATCATTTCCACACTATATGATCCAGAATTAAGAACATTAAATCAAATCCTAAAAAAAAATTATGTTGGGAATTGATACAAATATTGGGTTATTAAGAAGAGAAATTGGAAGACAAGGAACAGTAAACAGAATTTAAATATTTAGGGGCATATCATTAAGTTGAAATTAACACAAATCACAAGTTTGGAGAGAACTAAAGAATTAGAACACCAGCACAGGGACAGGGGTTTGCAAAGTTGCTGGTTCTGTTGGCGACAAAGATGGTAGGAAGTTATTTGTTCTGTCTTGTTCACATTTTAGATTTATTCTGGCATACTGAAACATATTTAACTAGCTTCCCAGCTGGCAAAATTGAACAAATATCAGTGCAGCACAATCTGTGATTTCTGACCCATTAGAATTGACAAGCTTATTCATGAGGAACATATATATTTTTAAATAATCGTTATGAAGTACAAGATCTAATATGATTTAACACTGATTTTCAGATCTCCAAAGACCGACTATCTATCATCTATCTATCTATCTATCTATCTATCTATCTATCTATCTATCTATCTATCTTCTATTATCTATCTATCTATATGTATATTCTACGCTATCTTAAAATAGCGAGTATTACTATAACTATTAGAGGTTTATTATTCTGCAACCCAAACATCTGAATTGCACCCTGAGATCTAAAATCAGCAAACCAAATATAATTTGACACATTAAAACAATGATGATTGAAAATATTTCTATCCTCAATCACAAAGTTAATACTTAAGCCATTTTTTTTTTTTCTTTTTGGTCTTTGTGAGACAAGGGTCTTCCTGTAGCCCCAGCTGTACTGGAACTCACTATGTAGACCAGGCTGGCCCTGAACTCAGAGAGATCCACCTGCCTCTGCCTCCTGAGGCCTGGGATTACAGGTGAGCACCACCACACCTGGGAATTTCTAAATTGATACAAAAACGTAAAGAGTAAAGTTAACTCAGTCAGTGGATTAAATCAAAACCAAGGGAAGAATGTTGACTACTGGAATCTAAAACATTGTTCCCCTCATTCTAGAAGTTATCTTTTAAGGTTTTAGTTTTTCTATTTTCTGTGTATGTGTGTGTAGTTTATGTACACCACATACAGGCATGTGCCTGTGTCAGATCCCCTAGAGCTGGAGATACAGGTATTTGAATACAACTGGATATTGTACCTAGGTCTTCTGCAACAGCAGTATGTGCTCTTAAAAAATGAGCCATCACAGCAGTTAAGAGCACCGACTGCTCTTGCAGAGGACCCAGGTTTGATTCCCAGCACCCACACGGTAGCTAAGAACTGCCTTTAACTCCAGTTCCAGGGGAATCCGATGCCCTCTTCTGACCTCCGCAGTACTGCACGAAATGGGTGCACCAACCTACATGCAGACAGTACACTCATACACATTAAAAAAAATGAGCCATCACTTCTGGCCCAGATGTTTTTATTTAGAAAGAAATTTTGTTGATTATTTTCAAAAGCACAATGAGGATACTCATGATACTAGAATTCTAAATGTTTTACATTTGTGCATCTTTTGTCAGAAAAGTGTTGGTGTATGCATAAATAATAGAATTTTTGTCTATTGAGGAATACATTTTTTATTAAAATAACATTTGGGATCAGAAGGCAAGTAGAATCCTTATTTTATTAAATTGTAGGAAAATATATAATAGTCTCTAGTGGATTTGTATAATATAGTCTGTCACTTTTCACCACAATCTTTTTATTTACTCATGTATGAAAGTGTCAGCTTTCATTGTGCAGTGAGACAGCTTAGTATACTATAAACATTTTATGTCATATGGTCTATGTTCTATTTCTTTATGCCCAGGTTTGCAACTTTGTGTAAGTCAGTTAATCATACACAGCCTCCCTTTGCTCATTTTATTACAACAAAATGTCTATTATTTTTTGTATTAAATGAATATGTTTTGTAAAATTTAAGTTTTATGTCTGCTATTTAATTATTATGTGTTTATATTGAAGATTTTTCTTCATTTCCTAGTTTCGTAGGTAATATGTTAATATTGGTCGAGGGACAGGAGTTAATACTTTAGCAGAAACTGCTATGACATGGTCACTTCTGTATATGTATACCATAGGAAAATATGTGAATAGAATAATATGTATTGACTGAACAATCTTGACAGTTTTATTTTGTTTTGCTTTGAGAGAGTCACTTATAGTACAGGAGGCCACAATTCACTGTGTAGCTAAGGCTGGATTTGAATACATTATCCTCCTGCTTCTATCTCTCCCATGTTGGGATTACATATTTTACACCATTTCTGGCTCCTTTATAACCTTTTGGATAGGAATTGTATGAAAATGCAAGCACCTGGGACTCTAACTGAAAAACAAGACAAAGAGTTGAGCTGGGAGAGAGAAGCAGAGTAGATAGAGGAAGTGGAAGAAGGGAAAGGAAATATGGAAGAAGGGAAGGAGAAGAGGAAAAGGAGGGAGAGAGAAAGAGAAACAGAATTTGGAGATGATGTAATTCTACATGCAAAAGATCTAAAGAATTCTACCAGAGGGCTGGAGAGATGGCCTAGCAGTTAAGAGCACCGACTCCTCTTGCAGAGGACCTGGGTTCGATCCCCAGCATCAACATGGTGGCTGAGAACCGTCTTTAACTCCAGTTCCAGGGGAATCCGACTCCCTCTTCTGACCTCCGTGGCATTGTATGACATGGGTGCACAAACCTGCATGCAGATAGTACATTCATACACATACAAAAATAAATAATAAAACAAAATTAAAAAAAAGGATTCCACCAGAAAACTTCCTGATCTGCTTAAACACATTCAGCAAACTAGCAGAAAGCATTATTAATACATGAAAATCAGTAGCCTCCATATGTACCATCCACAAACATATCAAGAAAGAAACCAGGGAAATTAACTCATTCACAATAAAAATAGCTAGGAATAAATCTATCCATGGAAGTAAAAAGTTGTGTAATCAAAATTTTTAAGACATTGAAGGAAGTAATGGAAGAAGACACCAGGAGGTGCAAAGACTTCCCATATTCATGAATCAGCAGGATCAATATTGTGAAAATGAAAACCATACCAAAATACATCTAAAGAGTCAAAAAATTTCTACAACAAAATTCTACCACAAATCTCCATAGAAACTGAAAAAAAAAAACATCAAATTTTACACAGAAAAAGCCAGAACAGCCAAAAGACATAGACAACTCAAATTTGAAATTATACTACAGAACTTTAATAATATAAACAGCATGGTACCAGCATAAAACATCCATCAATGGGATATACTTTATGACCAAAATTTAAGTCCACACACTTACAGACACCTAATTTTTCACAAAGGAGCCCAAAATATACATTGGTGAAAAGACAACATGTTCAACACATGGTGCTGGTCAAACTGGATAGATATATGTAGCAGACTGAAACAAAACCTATATTTCTCCAGGTACATTTCAATTATTTATTTATTTATTTATTTATTTATTTATTTATTTATTTATTTATTTAAACATGCCCCCTCCCGTACTCTCAGCTTGGCTTCACCTTGCTATGTAGACTAGGTTGGGCTTGCTCTCACAGAGATGCACAAGCCTCTCCTATGGAATGCTAGGCTTAAAAACATGTCCATTACAGTTCCACATTTACATTCATTTCTTTTTTATTCAGGAATCTTTCTTCCAGGCCAATGAAATGGTTGATCAGTGCGATGATTGAACCACTTGCTTCCAAGCTTAATGACTTGGTTTTGATGATGAAAGTCTGCATGATGGAAGAAGAGGACCTATTGCTGAAGACTGTCCTCTGGAATCCACAGTTGTAAACTGATGAGTGTGTGTATACACCTACACTCACATAGAGTAATAAATAAATGTAAGTAAAATATTTTAAAAGTACTCACTGTTTTCTGAGTATATACAGGTGTTTAATACATGTTGGGGGCATCATCCTGCTATATACCGAGCATACTATAGAAAACATAAGCAAGCACAGGAGCTACACACACACAGCATCAGTCTAACAAACTGAAGGCTTTGGATATTACTCAAGATATTACATAAATTCATGTAAGGATACTACTGTGATGAAAGCTAAAGAAATGCTGCTCTGGAAACTTTTGAGTTCAAAGTGACATTTGAGCTGAGATACCACACAAACAGTTCCAGGAAGCATGTGTGTGCTTACCTCATGTGTTTTGAGAAAAACAGTGTATAGAGTATGTTGTAGTTTCTCTTCCATTGCTGTGACAAAACACTCTGACCGACACCAACTTGGGGAGGAAAGGATTTATTCAGCTTATATCTCCTGGGTCATAGTTCATCATTTAGGAAGAAGGCAGGAACTCAGGAATCTGGAGGCAGGAGCTGAAGCACAGGCCATGGATGAATGCTGTTCACTGACTTGTTCCCCTGGCTCATGCCCAGGCTGCCCTCTTATACAATACACAGCAACCTGCCCAGGGTGGCACCACCCATAGTGGGTTGGGCCCTCCCACATTGCTCTACAATCAAGACAATATTCCACAGATGTGGCTGCAGGCCTGCCCAATGGAGCCAATTCCCCAGTTGAGGCTCCCTCAACCCAGGTGTGTCAAGTTGATACTAAAGCTATCCAGCACAGAGTATGAAAGAAAATGTGTGGTTATGGAAAGGAGAGAATGATATAATTGACAATGTAAATGCACATGAGAATTGGATCATTCAAAACTTTCATCAGCTTGATAGAAACATGGTCTTTACCCTACAGTTTAGAATAGTTTAGGCTAAAGGTTTTTCATGTGATGTACTTAAAACATAATTCTAGTTAAAATGAAATTATATTTATTTAATATAATATATGCATATAATGAATTTTGATCATATTCACACATTTTTCCCTCTTCATTTCTCAAACCCTATGTGCTCTGCTTAATTTCCAACATGCCCCCTTCCTACTTTCATGTATTTTTTAATTCAACTCACTGAGCTTAATAAGGATTGTTTACAAGTACATGGGAATGACTTTATTTACTTGCTCCTGAGCAAGTTACCAGTGGCTATGTTCCTGAAAACACCTGTCTTCTCCAGCAGCCATTAACTGACAACAGCTCCTCAAATAGTTGTGGGATCTTATAAGACCCTCCCTTCTCCTTGCTAGAATGTTGGAAGGTCTTATGTGGGGATTCTGCAGGTAATCACAGCTACTATGAATTCATGAGTGCAATGACCAGTTCATGTCCACAAGACACTGTCTTCCAGTACTCTTCTCCAAACCCTCTCTCTTTCAACACCCTCTTCCACAGTGTTTCCTGGTTTTTGAGGGGGGGGGATGTGATATAGTTGGCTTGTTTAGGGCTGAGGGCTCAACAGTGAAATAGTCTTAGTACTTTGAGCAGTTATGAGTCTCTACACTAACCCTTGCCCACTACAAAATGATGTTTCTCTGGCCAAGGTTAAGAACAGGGCCATCTACGGATAGCAGCATAAATATGTAGAAGGTAGTTTGACAACATGTCAATTTAGCATAAGACCCATGACCTCCCCAGCTGTGGAATTTTTTTTCAGGTTTGCAGTATGAGGTGTTAATTTCCTCCTGTGAAGTAGGTGTGAAATCCAATATAAAGTGACTATTTACCCCCATAATTAGTGCTATTGCTACTATTTCACCAGTGGTCACATCTTGCCAGCCAGGTTGATGATACATAATATGCAGTGTACACCACGGAGTATGACCATTAATGATGTTTCTCTTTGCAGGCTGCATGGCACTTTCAGCACTATAAAATATCCAGCAGAGAGGTAATTTCCAGCTCAATTGTAGTTTGATTTCTCTATAGGTCTAAAGAATTTTTAGCTATAGGCATATATTCTCAAATATCCTTTCAAATACTTTATATTGACTGGAGAGAGGAGTTTGAATAAATGCAGAATATAGGTAAATTGAGACTACTTGAGTCTATAAACAGGAAAGTCTGATCACACTTCAAAAAGGGAAGCCTGGTCTAGCAAGACCTGACTTTGTCCTCCAGTGGACAGAATTGGTGATTGAAAAGCCAAAAGGAGCCAAGGGCTTCCTCCTCCACCCCCCCAAAAAATCTGAGTGACCCTTGAGGACCAGATCCTCAGCTAACCTTGAGAAAACAAAAACCTTGGTTAATCTGGGCAAACTGTGTGGCATTAAACATCCAAAAGGAAAGTATAATCAGAAATAAATAATTAGCAAGGCCTGAGAAATTGTACTTCAGGTATGAAATTTGAGATCATAGTAAAAAGACAAATAGTAAAAAAAAAAAAAGAGCACAGTTGTTTTGCCTGTCTTAATGGCAAGTCCAGCTACCCTGTGGCTGCCACTGCTTTTTCCATCCTTTAAAGACATGAGACACAGCTTTTCAACATTCCAATATGTACTGGAGACTCATCATGTCTCTCCAAGAATCCTCCAAACCTTCAGAGCCAGATGGGGACTGCTGAGACATCCAACATGTGGACTGAGCCACTACTGGGGTTTCAGCCATTGTTGGACTACCCAGACTATATCATGGAGATCAATGGAAGATCAAGACTGGACACGGTGCTTACCGGACCTCATTTGGTGACCATGGGAAGGGAAAACCCCAATGTGCATCATAAGGGCAGAACTGATGGTGGTTTGGACTTGCCAAGGAGGAGGCTTCAAACATGATATCTTTCAGCCTAATAAAGAAAAAAATCATAAGCTGAAGATGCTAGAACCTATGATATATGTGGCATGCATATGTGCATATTTTGGAGTGATGCATATTGGAAGGAATAACAACAACAACAACAATAACAGAGACTGCATTAAAGAACTGACTGAAATGATAAACTTCTGCTCCAAACAGTAAACTTCTGCTTTGAGAATTTTGAAAGAGACTGAGAAAAAAAATGAAAAACATGTTTGGCAGAATGCATGAGTTCTGGTGGGTTGAGTGGGGGCAGGGAGCGGGGCCCGGCACTAGATTTTATTTGTAGTTTTGTATGAAATGCACAGAGCTTCAATAAAAATTTGGCTTTGGAAAAAAAAGACTACTTAACAAATAATTGCTTCTTGGAGAAAGATAAAATGAAAGTTTAAACTATGGATACAGTGTTGAAAATGCAAGGAAGTAGTATTTAAGTGAGTTCAGTGATAGTCTAGATAATAGAATAATAGTCTGATAAATAATGGATAATAATATGATAAATAATAAATAATAGTCTGATAGTGGAATAGAAATAATGCATTAGAATAAATAGACTTTGGAGCTAAGCAAGGTTTATTAAAGATGCATGTAATTTTGAGTTATTTTCTTCTAGTCACATGCTGTTTAGCAGTTTTTTCCATCTTCATGCACTCAATTAAAAGAGAAACAATATGCACAATATGCACATGGATTGCCTTGTCCCAAGTTTCACAGCTGAGGTGAAAAGCCAGTTATTAGCCTCTATTAGGCATATCCAATAGTTTGAAATTGCAACATGACATTCTAATATACAATGTTCATGCTTGTGAAACACTCAATAAATTTATAAATATTGCCTGTGTTTTAAAAAAGATTACAGTTTCTTGTTGAATTCCATTCTTTAGTCTCATACAAGCTACATGAGACCCAGATACCAGAGGCTGGATATGAAGAGTATATCATTTTTATACAAAGATCATAGATAAGTATACTAACATATATGGCATATTGCTCCACTTTCATAGTATAGAAAATACTACATGTGTAGTCAAAGCTTTAAGAAATCAGTCTACCACAAAGGAAGTATAAAATTAATTTTGGGGTGTTCAATTTTTAGTAGGGAATAGTCTGATTCTATATTCTATAGTGAATAATTTATCTTTTAAATAAAACCTACATGCTCCATTTTATACTACTGGAATAATCATATCACTAACTTTGGAATTATGCACTCTAAATGAAAACGTAAGTCATTTCACCTGCTCTGACATAAATTAATCCGAGGGGAGATTTCTTCAAATATGATTTTTCAGGTTTATGTAAACTGACTCTGATAATTTCTCATGGGAGACAAAATGCATACTGCATAATCTGTGAGTGGAAAAAAATTGTGTACTTACACTCCCATATGCTCAATATCTTGATTTATACATATTCTTTTGAGATAAATTGCTTGTTATTTTCTCATCACCTAGACATATTTACATTTTAAATTCTATCATTTTAAAGGTTATCAGCGTGTTGGCTAGTATTTTGTTAGTTACTGAAAATAACTACAAAAATCAATCACATATATATCTTGGGCACCTAGCTCCTTTATGTGTGTTATGTAAACACTATTAAGAGAAATAACAAATAAAAGGTCAGTGGGTTATGCTTGATTATGCTTACACAAAATTCTAGTCCATTATATTACTACTTTTTCATTTGCTGGGATAAAACATCATGACCAAAGAAGAGATTATTTGGTTTACAATAACATCATGGTGTGTGCAGCAGAAACACACACAAATAAATCCTATATTCAAAAAGTACTTTAGATACCAAGAATTGTAAAGCTTTTTCACAGAGTCTCCATGCAGAGTGTTACACACCTGCAGCAGCGTGCTTGAACTCCTCATATACTGAATGATTTAACCTGTGCCCAGAGGCAAACAGGTGGTTTGATCAGCACCTGAGGCATTTCCAGAAGCAGAGAACAATCATATATAAATCCTTGTCTTTCCCACAATAAACAAGCTGGCAGGTGTTTTCCCTGCCATTCACCCAGCTCCTGGAGTCGGTGCTCTGTCGTCTACTCACCTCTTCCTGATCAAGGCCTTGGAACTCCTCTGGCTGGCCCGGAGGGTTCCTACATCTCCACATACAACAAAGAGAACTCAGGATTACAGATGTTTTGAGTAGCCAGGTAGAGATGGCTTTGGATATAAAGAAATAATTTATAACCAGTTGTGGTGGCACATATCTTTTTTTTTTACACTGTACATAGTGTTATATTTTCTAGATTTAGAGAAAAACACTACCAAGTTGTCCATAGTGGTTATTTCTGAGGAGCCATAACAGCATTATGGGAAGTATTTGCTATCTAAATTCTGCTTCTTGATTTTTTCTAATTGTTATTAAACTTTTTCCATAGGTCATATATCATTTCTCAATCGAATCTGGAGTCATTTCCCTTTCCATGCCTTCTACCATACCTGCATCAATGCACTCTGCCACACATCTTTAATCCCAGAACTCCCGAGGCAGAGGTAGGTGGATCTCTATGAGTTCCAGGCCAGCCTGTTCTACAAAGTGAGTACCAGGCCAGGTGGTGTTATAGGGAGACCCTGAGTCAATAAAGACCAAAAGGAAATGAAAAGAAAAAGAACTAATTTGTGATTAAAATTCATTTGTTCATAAATCAGTTAAAAATTAGGGCTGGAGAGATGGCCTAGCAGTTAAGAGTGCCGACCGCTCTTACAGAGGACCCAGGTTCGATCCCCAGCACCCACATGGGGGCCGAGAACCGTCTGGAACTCCAATTCCAGGAGAACTCCAGTTCCAGGGTAATCCAAGACCCTCTTCTGACCTCCGTGGCATTGCACGACACAGGTGCACAGAACTGCATGCAGACAGTACATTCATACACATACAGAAATAAATAAAATAAAAAAATTAAACATGTGCTAGTGCCCTGTCTCTTGTAGAAATCGGCCTTGGCCCTTGCTACAAAAAGTCTAGTAAGAGAAGTGAAGACGTTAGGAACTAATTATAACATATATCATTTTTGTCATTTAAAAATCTTTTTTGAGCTTCTAGTATGTGCCAGACAATATGTTACACTATGAGTACATAAGATACACAGAAAAGAATGACAGACATGGACTTTATCCTTGCAAGCTTGGAGTATAACATGCTATGATACAAACGTTTTGTGCACCAAGACAAGAGTCTACAATAAAGAAAATGTACATGCAACTTTTATTGGCATACATTTGTTGTACAGAGTAAAAGATTCCATAAGTGTATTTCATACTCAATAGCATGTACTTTGAGCTTTGTCATTCCCCTATATCCTCTCTTCTTTTCCACTTCTGTTAGTCCTCTTTATTTCCCAAGAGTGTTTTGCTTTTACTTTCATGAAATATATAAGTGCCTAGATAAAATGTAGAATTGATACATGACAGATTTTATGAGATATTTGACCCTCTGGGTCTGACATCATTTAATAAGGTGTGTATTTGCATTCATTTTCATGCAAAACATAATTTTGCTCTTATAAGAATAAACAACCTAGTTTGGTTCTTATATAAACACATAACTTAATGTACCTATGTAAAATTTAGGATCTACACACAAGAGATGATATTTGGGTATTTTTTCTTCTGAATCTGACCTTTTGCAGTATGGTGATCGACATTTGCATTTCTAGCCATAAACATTAATTTCTTTCTTATGGCTCATTAAAACTCCATTGTATATATGTACAAAATGTTTTTTCCTCAATTATCTTTTGCTGTACCACTAGGATGAATGACATACAACTTTTCTATTGTCAGTTGTCCTGTATGTATATGTAACTTAATGGATAAGTAAATTGTTCAGTTCTTATGTTAGCACAAATTCTTCCATAAAATATGGAAACTTATTTTCATATGCATCCGGTTTTCTTCTTTCTTGCTATAACAGAAGTATCTCTAAAACTACCATAACATTTAATTTAATCTAATCTTTTTCTCTAGAGTATATTTAGCTGTTTTTCTCAGATGCATATTGGGAAGGGATAGAAAGAAGAGGAAAACTGTTAGGAAACATGAAAAATCCTGTTACATAGGCTATAACTGCACAGTAAAGAACCCCTAACACCAATGTGACAATTTTACTACTGGTGTTCAATGTGCTTAAAGAGAATACAGAACTTAAGGATTGTCAGTAAAAAGAGACAATATTATCTCTAAAAAAATATAACACTGCTCTCTCAGCAACAATTAACTGTCAATAATCTGTCAGGAAGTGATATGTCCTCACAAACCATTCTGCCTTCCATGACGAAACAGTAACGGATTCATTCTTGTGCAGGAAGGTCATGTACAGATAGCTACACTTGCTGTGAGTTCATGTGCATGCCATGTCGCATCCAGAAGACATCATTGCATAACACTAGTCCCCAATCTTTTGGTTCTTACATTCTTTTCATCCTCTCTTCAGCAGTGTTCCCTGAGCTTTGGAGGAGGAGGTTATCTACATGTTCCATTTATGGCTGAGCACCCCACATTCAGTTATTATCAGTCCTTTGATCAGTTATGAGTTTCTGCATTAATTGGTTCCTGCAGCAATAAACTATTTCCCTGGCAAAGATTGGATATAAAACGTGAGTATTTAGAAGGCAATTAGCTCTCATGTCTGAGCAACAAAACAATACTAGAAGGTTCACCCCACAGGACCTAGGACGTCTCTAGCCACTTGGTCTTGACCAAGTTGATAGTACTATGAGGAGTGTTATTCTCATGAACTAGCCACAAATCCAATCAGAAAGTGGTAGATCATAATCATGCCAGTCATGCCACTTGCAGCAGTGGGCAATCTTGACTTGCAGTTTGGTATTCTACCTTGCAGGGTTCACAGCTGCATAAATCTGTTGATGCTTTTTATTCCCCACATGGATTCATATCACCTTCTTTGTACCATGAAAGATAGCCAATAGGGAGGAAACTTATAGTTCTGTTCCAGTTTGTTATCTCCATAGCCTGTGATTGAACTGTGCGATGTCTTCAACAATGGGGACTTAGTACCTCAGTTTGGGTGGGTAACCAAGGCCAATGTCAGTAGCTTGTATTTTAGAGGGGGGTTTCTGATATTTTCCTTACTATCCAGTAATAGGCATTCTAAACCTAGTGTTGAAGCATTTGTTTAATAATCAATGACTTCTGAGAGGGGTATTTTCTACAAGTACTGGACACCAGAGTGATTTTTTAAAAACAATATACCTATGTTTGTTTCTCAAAACTATAATACAAGGAGTTATAGAATTTGTGACTAGAATTTAGTTCAAAAAGTCAATGGTAGCTGGCCTCTGATGTTAGAAAAAAGAATGCTTCATAAAACTGTTTGTAGTCAAGGTATTAGTCTTTTTTTAATTTGCTGAATTTGATCATGTTCTAGATATTCTTAAGGACTAGTGAAAACAAGAGGCTTGAGGCTGGGCCAGCTCAAAACCACTGAGATTTTCACAAGTATTGTGACTCAGTTTTATAATAAAATCTGGTATTGACACTCATAATATGGCATGATATGAATTCTGGTCACTATCCAAATGACTACTAAATAATAAAGTATCTCTGAGGCTCCTAAGTAATACTTCTTCAATGCAACCTCTACACAGGATGAAAGCATCTTTCAATGCTCATCAGAGACATTTCTTTATGCAGCAGATGGTCATTAACACAGAAACCCACAACTGTCCAATATGCAGAATAAAAGACACTGAAGAGTATTTATTCATCATTAGGACAACTATTTCAAACTCTGTCTCCCAATGCTCAGGGATCTTTTCAGTAGAGGAATGCAAAAGATTGAAAGAGCCAGAGGATTGGACAGTCACAAGGAAATAGAGTCTTCCAGACAGCTGGTCAGTTACATGAGATCTCAGCAATGGTGACAGAATGTGCAAGTCCTATACAAGCTCAAACTAGACAAAATCTCAGTATAGACATGGGAAAGTGTGTAAGAAATCCCAACCAAACCTAAGGAACTCTTTGGGCAATTGATGCCTGCTTGGAGGGGAGAAGACAGTGTCTTACAAGTATGGGGATTTTGGTGGTCCTAGTGGATGGGGACACACTGAAGGACATAAGACTATAATATATATATATACATATATAGTATATATATATATATATAAAAAATTTAAATAAATTGGGTGAGGGGCAGTGGAAGGAAGTGTAGATAGGAAAGTGGATCTAAATACCATTAAACGATATCGTATGAAAATAGCAAAAAATACAATAATAAAATATTATTTTCCAAATTAGCATACAAACTAAATATTTACTTTTTTTTAACATTTATTATTGAGGCTTTGTGCATTTCATACATCATTTTCCAATTCATTTCAGGCAAACTCCGCTCCCCCTTACCCTTCCCCCACCCCCCCCCAACCAAAGATCATGCATTCTGATCTGCCATGACTTTCCTGCATATCTCTCTCATTTTTTTTTTTTTCCATTTTGTTTAGCTATAAATTGCAGAATACATGAAATCAAGCATCTTCATGTAAAACCATTTGCAAGCAGTTGTTGCCCAACCCCCAACACCCCCACCTTCCAGCGGGAAATTAGTTTGTGGATCAACATTTCATCTAAAAATTGTGTCTATACCAAAGTAACCTACCATAAGCTATAATGCTGCTTAAGGACCTAGAGATCTAAGGCTTGTGCTTCATTAGTAGAGAAAGGTGATTCCTGTACGCCTGTCAGCCCCTGAAAGGAAACAGTGCCAGAAAGTGACCAGAATCCAAGACAACAGCTCCAGGAGAGAGTGACGGTTCGGCTTCGCATCCACCTGTGCCCCTTTTCCTCTAGCCCAGGGAATATCGGCGGAAGAGGGGGCATTGTTAGAATGAATGGGCTGCGATTGGGGTGAATGGTGAAACTACAAGCAATATAGTCCGGGACCCTCATTTGATTACAAACTAATATTTCATTGAGGTTGTTTTCATGTGTACTTAATTTTTATTTTTGGCAATTGTTCCTCCAGAATTTTCTGTCCCTTAGTCCTATCGCACCTCATTGCACAAAAATAGAATTCAAATGACCAAAGGAACTGAATTTAAAAACTGATTCATCCCCAGGAGGAACTGGGAATGCCCCAGCAGAGAAGGTTAACCATCGAATGAACATTAAGGAAATGAGGAACCCATACTGCCTGAGTGGATGGACACGGACATCTCTGAATAATATTGGGTTGACTGTTTATAATGGGACCCTAACGAAGTTTACCTTCAGTGTTTGAGAAACCTTCTTACCTCTCCCTCCCCCTTTTTTTGGAAAAGAAAAACATGATGGCAATGAAACCACTCCCTAACTGTAAACGAGAGCCAATTGTTACAGTGGTAATTTCCTATAAAACAGGCATAACGATGTATTAACTGATTGATAGGCAAAGGAACTGTGAAAGGATATTCCCTAACTAGAGCCAAATCCAATAGTAAAGTGTTTTTATAAGTTGTGTAATTAAGCAAAATAGATTACTACAGGAAGCCTGAACATCAAGCAATGATTATTCTGCCTAGGAGATGTTGGATAGTGGATTCAAACCCGCCCCCCACCAAATTATAAAGGCATTTTTCCTATAAGTGGGATATATGCAAGGGGAAAAGCAGTAAGTCCCTGTTGCGAAGACCTGGTGTGAGCATGGAAAATTGTTATGAGAAAGTACACTTGCTAGCATACAACTGGCCTCTGAAAGGCCAGACAGCATTACCAAAGACCACTAAGCAATCAACACAAAATATTGGTCTCCTTTAGACAAGCAAGACTCCTCCGGCATATCGCTACACCTCAACAGCCTGGAGATACTGTGCAACATGGCAGCCATGTGTATGTATATATATCGCCAAATCTAATTGGTTATAAGCTCTCTCCTTGGAGGAATAACTCACAGCTGATGCAACAAGCTTGTGTCCTCGGGTGTTTGGGCGCTGTGGGCAACAATAAGACTTGTCACCCTTTATAGAGAACCACAGTTTGCGGATTATACCATGCCATCCAAGCAATCTGTGTCTATGCTCACAGCTTAGCTTGAAATAATAAGTGGTACTGTTAAATGCCTGTACATACAACTGCTTGTGCTTTGTTAATATAACTAAAAAGGTATCACTGAAGCCGGTCATCCGTGAAGGAACCTGAACAGACTGAGTCCAAAATGACAACTCAAAGAAATTAGACTGTTTTAGACTGTTTTCTTCTCACCACTTGTGCCCCTTTCCCAAAGCCAGGGAACAAACTGCGAAGAGGAGATGTGGTAGATTGTAAGGGCTGTGGAGAAGATAGGGGTGAATCATGAGACTACAGGAATATAGTCTGGAATCCTGATTGATCACATGTCTGTGCATACAAGCTTCTCAAACTGGTCTATGGGAACCTTGGGGGTGTTCAAATTGGACATAGATACTTGCAAAGTGCACAAATTACCTAATTGTAAGGTAAAAGGTAAGGCAAACTGAGCAACACAATGTTATCTGCAAACAACTGTGTCATTTTAAATTGTAGAATCCTTTAAAAAATAAAATAAAGTAATGAAAAAAAATAAAACGTGAAGCAGGGCTGGAAGAGAAGGTTCGAGTTTAAGAGCACTGACTGCTCTTGCAAAGGATGCAGGTTTGTATCCTAGCACTGTTATGGTGGTTAACAAGCATCTGAACAACCAGTTTGAGGTAATGAAACACCCTTTTCTGGCCTGCATGAACATTGCACATAGGTGATCCACAGACATACAGGCAGGCAAAACAATGATACATTAAAAAAAAAATTGGGCTGAAGATAATGGCCTAGTGGGTTTAAGAGCGCCGACCGCTCTTTGCAGAGGACCCGGGTTTGATCCACAACACCAACATGGCGGGCCGATAACCATCTGAAACTCCAATGCCAGAGAACTTCAGGTCCAGGGGATCCCGAACTCTCCTCTGACTCCGCGGCATTGGCACGACACAGGGTGCACAGACCTGCCATGCAGACAGTAAATCATACACATAAGAAATAATAAAATTAATTAAAAATTAAAAAAATAAATTTGGTGGAGAAAGGGGAACATTCTCCACTGCTGGTGGGAATGTAAACTCATACAACCACTGTGGAAATCAGTGTAGAGAACACTTAAAACACTCAAAATGACGAGGAGGAGGTAGTTCGCCAAGGGTAAATTGGAGACAACTATTATAGAGGTCATGCTCTTATAAAACCGGTAAAAATGCCTTCTGTAAATTGACGAATAGACATAGGACTGTGAAAAGGATTATACTATGTTCAGAACCAAATAATAAGTAATAAAAAAGTCCCTTGGGTATGCACTTAGGCAAAGTATATTAATGCAGGAGAGCTGCATCAAGCAATGATTGTTCAACCAGGTGGATGTTGGCCAGGGGATCCGGGGCCCCACAAAAGGTAAGGCTTCCTTGCCCCTAATTGGGATACCTGCAGGAGGAGAGGCGATAATACCCTGCTGCTGAAGACACAGACGTTAACATGGGAGGGAAGTATTGAGACCGCACATGCAAGTGTACAGATGGCCTCTGGAATGCCAGAGAGTGTTGCCAAAGGCCACTAAACCAATGAAGCAAATACGGGGCTCCCTGAGTCAAGCAAGACTCCACCGTCAAGACCAGCTACACCTCGCCTGCCTGGAAAATACTGTGCAGCAGAGGCAAAGCCATGTGCCTGTAGATCCCAAATCTAATTGGCAAATGGGGCTCTTCTCTCCTTGGAGAATAACCATGGCGGATGCCACACAAGCCTTACACATCCTCTGGTGGTTAGAGATGTTATAAGCCACAAGTAAGACACTGTCATATTTAACGGGGGGTGGATGTAACTCATAAATTAACATATCAGCCAAACATATGTGGTCTATGCCAAAGTAACCTACCCATAACTATTAGTGCTGCTTAAATACCTATATATCTAATGCTTGTGCTTCATCAGTAGGCTAGGATCGAAAGGTTACTCCTGTCAAACTGTCAGCCCTGACAAGGAAACAGCAGAATTTACCAGAGCCCAAGTCAACAGCCCCAGAGAGAGGGGACTGTTTTACTTCTCACCCACCGGTGGCCCCTTTTCTAAGCCTAGGAACAATATGCGGAAGAGAGGCTGTGGTAGAATGAATGCCGCAATTGGGGAGAGATGTTGAAACTACAGCAATGTATTTTGGACACTCATTTGATCAAACTTGATTGAACAAACACCTGTCACCCCCCCCACTGGATGGTGGGGCTTGTGGGGTTTTTGGGCACAACAGCCCTGCAGATTGGTTTTGCACAAAAGATGCCTGTACTCATGGATTATCACGGGTATTACTAAAAAATGGAAAAAAAAAAAAAAAAAAAAAACAGAAAGATTCAAGACAGTTACAGCAGAATACATGATCTGGGATGGGGTGGGGGTGGGGGGGAAGGGAAAGGGAAATATGCCTGATCTGAATTGGAAAATGATGTACGAAATGCACAAAGCATCAATAAAAATTAAATTAAAAAAAAAGACTCAAAATGAGCCTACCACCTGACCCAGCCATACCACTCCTGGGTATATACCCACAAGACACATCCTACCACAAAGATACAGGCACAGCTATGTTTATTGCAGCTCTCTTCACAATAGCAAATAACTGGAACCAAGCCAAATGCCCCTCAACTGATGACTGGATAACAAAAATTGTGGTACATCTACACAATGGAGTTCTATGCAGAGGTAAAGAAAGATGACATAATGAAATTTTCAGGTAAATGGATGGAACTCAAAGCCATTATGCTAAGTGAAGTAATACAGGCCCAGAAAAAAAAAGGTGAATGGTTTTCCTCATTTGTGGATGCTAATACCAAATCCCCAGTTGGCAGGCAAACGGAGCAACTTGATCATTATATTTCATTGTATCTGAAACCAACTGTACTATTATGGTGTGAATCTCTTAATGCGCTCTAGAATTGACCTACCACTTATATTCACACATTGTAATTACCATATATGGGTCGAAGATATGTATGCATATTCTAAAAAGAAGAATGTAAAGTTATACTTCTTTTTACCTGCATGCAACTTTACTGTTAAAATGTGAATCCCTAAACGTGTTTTGGAATTAATCTGTAGTTTATTTTCAGACTTTGTAATTTTGATTTATGTGTGGAGTGTATATATGCATATTTTGGAATAATATAAAATTAAAGGGAAAAAAGAGAGAGAAAAACTTGTTCAAAGAACGGACCAAAACAGTAAACTTCTGCATCAACAAGGTTATAAAAGACTGAGAAGAAGATGCAAGTCAGGACTTAACATGTATGACAGAATCCATGAGCTCTGGTGGGGGGCAGGGGGAATGAGGGGTAGGCATGCATAGGGGAATGAGTCTAAATTTGATTAAGAAATGTGTGAAATGCACTCAATAAAAATTAACTTCAAAATGGAACAGTCATTTTGTTGTTGTTCTGCTACATTATATATACACATATATAAATAGTTTTATATATATATATAAATATATAAACAAAAGTCTGGAAAGACTCAGAAAAAGATGCAAGACATGTATGGCAGAGTGCAGGGACTTGGGTGAGATGGGGGCATGGAAAAGGAAGTGAGTCTAGATCCAATCGAGAAATGATGTATGATCTATTGAAAAAGTTTAATAATAATAATAATAATAATAATAGGAAAAAAGGAAAAAAAAAGAAAAAAAAAAAAAAAAACCAATGGAACAAAACAACTGGGGACTAAAATCCCTGAAATTGTGAGGTAAAACAAATCTCTCCTTTGCTTTTTAAGGTTAAAAAAAATAAAAATGCCAAAATTTCCTAAAGGAAAATACTTCAAGATCTATGCTTAGGCAAGAAATTTCTGAATAGGATACCAATAGCACTGGAAACAGCCTTAGGAGTTGGCAATAGGGATTACATGAAATTAAAAAGCTTCTGTACAGAAAAGGATACTATTGGGAAAGCAAGCAAAATGCATACAAGATGGAAAATCTTTGTCAGCTATGCTTAAGATGGGTGCTAATATCTAGAATGAACTAAGGGCTGGGATAAACACCTCCCCCAAAGAGAACCCATTCAAAACTATGCTAATCAATATATGATCTAATGAATGAAACAGTTCTCAAAAGAAGAACCAAATGACCAATAAATATTTTAAAACTGCTCAATATGTAAGTAGTTTTGATTTTTGCAGATTCTAAAATGTCACTTTTGGATGAACTAGCACAACAGAATATTTATCTCTTCATTACTTGCTCAGATTTAAAAAAAACTCAAGGGCTTGTGAATTCAAAGGGAGTGGAATGGAGGGTAGAGAAGGAATTTTTTAATAGAAAGCACTGGCAAGTCAGAAGAAAGGCGTCTACAAGGCCACCCTGAGGGATCTTTTAACAGCACTGTCAAATAGCAGAAAGCTAAAAGACAGCTCGAAATGACTTGGCATCAGAGAATGATAGGAGCTAAGAACTAAGACAGAATTGCAGAAACTAATCTCAGTACACGATTCACAACCAGCAAGCATAGGAGTCAGAAGGAATATTTCTAAGTGTTTGAAATATAAAATTCTTGTCAAATAAGTAAGTACTTCAAATGAGCAACATTATGATAATATAGCATCCTTTGTATTCTGGCATTATAAACTTAAACAATTATTTGTCCAATAGTTGTTGTTAATTACATTAGATATTAAATATAAAATACTCTAAAATCACCCCTTTTTCTAACAAAGCTCTTATAAAGACCTTATTAAACAGCCCCAAGACATGAACTTGAGTGCATAAATGATATAAATTATTTTATTTTGTATGTATAGATGTAATGTATAGATGTTGTTCCTGATTTTTGTGCTATAAGAAAATTGAGAATAATCACTTTTGTAAGCCATGGAATATTTAAAGCTTATCCTCAGACGTCTATTTTATTGCTTTGTCTGGTAAAGCTTATTTATTTGGTTTATTGATATTTCATTTCCATACCTTTTCTCAGGAAAATATTGATCATTTTAAAATAGTAACTTTGTTCCTTAAAACCAGATTGAAAATGCTTTCAATTTTAAGAGACACTGAGAAATATATTATAGTGACTAAAAGTTCCATAATGTTCTCACTATGGTGAATTTAATTAAGAAATATTTCATATATTCATTGTTGTCTATATTTCATCAGGCATCAGAAAATGTTTTTACAGCTTTGACACTTATCTTGTCAGTTATCTTTGTAATGATGGCATTTTTCAAGGATCTTTGCATCTTTCTTATATGAAGAGATTTTTAATATTGAAACAGAATTCATAATGTCAATAAGGAGACTATTTATTGACTTGCATATATATTTTATTTAATATTTAACTATTTCTCCATTATATGTGTTTATAATGTTATAAAATCAATTAAGCAAATTAAAACTTATATTAAAATGTACTTTTCTGGAGCAAATATCCTGCATTTCAAAGTATCAAAGTAAAGTACAAAAATAAAAAAAAGCATAAATTCATTATGTTTGAAGGTTGAAATGTAAGTTAGCATAATACATAAACTTTTTTTAAAAAATAAAAGTAACATGAGTGAATCTCTCATAAAAAAAAAAAAACCCACTAAAGAGTAACAAATTTAAAAAAAAAGTTTCCTGTCTTAGGAACGTGAATGTGGAGGCCACATGTTGGAAAATTGATCTGAGTTTTATTTACAATAATCAATTATTTTGCTACACTTAAGCAGGTAATTTAGCAAGTGTTCTGAAGCAACTAAACACATACTTGTGCATTAAGTTGGTGAATATACTCATGGATTTTTAAAAGCAAAAAGTACATTTTTATTTAAGATTTTACAAAGCAAATATTGATGGTAATATTTCTTTCCTTTAAGAGGGATAAAAGAAGCTTAAATTTCATGCATAAATACAATGAAATATTATCACATATATGCTAATTTCCCTCCATCAAACTCTCCCCATATTACCACAATACATCTCCCTCCCAACTTCTTGTCTGTTTCTTTTATAACCCACTAACTTCAATTAGTGATGCCCCTATGTGCATGGATGTAAAGACATGCACTGATAAGTATATGTGTGTATGTGATTTTGTGTTTGTGTATATATGTTCATGAGTATTGGTAGCAGTGGAAGCAAAAGTTTTTGGATCCCCTGAGAACTGTACTTGAAGGCAGTTGTGCCCCACACAATGAGGTTGATGGAAACTGCACTAGAGTCCTCTGGAAGAGAACCAAGAGCTCTTATCACTAAGCCATCTCTCTATCCTCTATACAACATTAAAAAAAAACATGGCAAGTGCACAGTCATTTTAAAAAGAAACGTGGTTTACTTGCACAAAACTATTCAGAATTGAGAGCTCGTTAATGCCCTTGAAGTGGTTTTTATGGGTGTGAAGATGAAGATGTATATTTTTGGACACTTCATCAAGAACCAGTTGAGTATAACTCTACGGGCTTATGTCTGCATTCTCTCTATTGCTCATTTTGTCCAAGTGTCTGTTTTTGTGCCAGTGCCATATGAGTTTTGTTACTATGGCTATATGGTATTGCACACAATCAACTATGGTAATTCTTTCTGTTTAAAATTAATCTGGCTAAGAAGGCCATTTGGTATCGTCATATTAGTTTTACAATTTTGTTCTCTTTCTGTGAAAATTGGCATTGTGATTTTGACAGCAATTAAGTTGAAATCGCTAGATTTCTTCTTATACTATTGCCATTTCCACAGTATTAATTCTTCTAATGCATAAATACAGTAGGTCTTTCAATTTTGTACTGTCTTCTCCAATTTCATCTATATTTTAAAGTTTTCGCTATAGAAGACTTTTACTTTGATTAGGTTAATATGATGTGTGTATCATCACCATATATGCATTCATGTAATTGAATGCATAAATTGTAAATTTAATGGCAGGAGTAAAAGCCTTTTGAACACAAATGTCCTCAAACAGTAATTGAAAATAACTGAGGAATCTGAGGTGTTTCTAAAAATACTTTCCCATGTTGCATCACACGACCACATTTTGAACACACAACAGATGCAGTTTGTTTGTTTTTTTTTAATTAAATTAGTTTTTATTGATGCTTTGTGCATTTCATACATTTTTTCCAATTCAGTTCAGGCTTATTTCCCTTTCCCTTCCCCCCCACCCCCACCCCATCCCAGATCATGCATTCTGCCATAACTGTCCTGCATCTTTCTCTCAGTTTTTTTTTTCATTTTTAGCTATAAGTGATAATCCACGAGTACAAGCATCCTTCATGCAAAACCTATCTGCAGGCTGTTGTGCCCAAACACCTACAGCCCCACCATCCAGTGGGGGGTGACAGGTTGTTTGTTCAATCAAGTTGATCAAATGAGTGTCCAGACTACATTGCTGTAGTTTCACCATTCACCCCAATCGCAGCCCTTACATTCTACCACGCCCCCTCTTCCGCAGGTTGTTCCCTAGGCTTAGAAAAGGGGCACAGGTGGATGAGAGGTAAAACAGTCCACTCTCTCTGGAGCTGTTGACTTGGACTCTGGTCAATTCTGGCTGTTTCCTTTCATGGGCTGACAGTTTGTCCAGGAATAACCTTTCGATCCTACTAATGAAGAACAAGCAATTAGATATATAGGTATTTAAGCAGCACTAATAGTTATGGTAGGTTACTTTAGCATAGACACATGTTTGGATATGTTAATCCATGAATTACAATTTTCCCCCCTGTTAAATATGACAGGGTCTTACTGTGGCTTATAACATCTCCTAACCTGTAGAGGATGTAAGCTTGTGGCATCAGCCATGGGTTATTTCTCCAAGGGGAGAGCCAATAGCCAATTAGATTTGGGATATACAGGCACATGGCTGCCTCTGCTGCACAGTATTTCCAGGCAGGTGAGGTGTAGCTGGTGCTGACGGTGGAGTCTTGCTTGACTCAGGGAGACCCATATTTGCTTTATTGGTTTAGTGGCCTTTGGTAACACTCTCTGGCATTCCAGAGGCCATCTGTACACTTGCATGTGTGGTCTCAATACATCCCTCCCATGTTAACGTCAGGTCTTCGGCAGCAGGGTCTTATTGCCTCTCCTCCTGTAGGTATCCCAACTTAGAGGCAAGGAGCCCTTACCTTTTGTGGGGCCTTGGATCCCCTGGCCAACATCCACCTGGTAGAACAATCCATTGCTGATGTCAGAGCTCCTGTATTAATATATTTTGCCTGAGTGCATAGCCCTAGGACTTTAGTATTATATTTGGTTCTGAACAGAGAGTAATCCCTTCCACAGTTCCCATGTCTAGTAGTCAATTAAAGAAAGCAGTTTTACCGGTTTTATAAGAGATTACCTCTACAATAGTTGTCTCCAATTTACAGTTGGGGAGCGACCTCATCATTGTCATATTTCTCCTTGTTCTATGGGTGGGAAGGCAAGGAAGTCTCTCATATCAGAACCTTTGTGGCACCTAGAAGGTAAGTTTCATTAGGACTCATTATAACTAGTTGTTACATGTAGGATCCACAGAGGGGTTCGATGTTTATGGCAATCTGAGGCTTTTCTTCCTTTGAATGTTCAGACGGGTCAGCCTTTCCGTTGCCACTTTTTGGTACATCCTACTCAATGCAAACCTGTATCTTTTCTTTCTCAGCCGTTAAGTTGGTGACGTTTTGTCCTGTTGGAACAAACAAATCTTTTCCCATAGTTAGTTTTAAGATTTGAATTGCAAGGGTTTGATGAAAAGGTTTCATGTCTTTCTGTATCCCCCCCCCTTTTTTTTAGCGTATGAGTCTCCAGAAGACAGTTGTATTATACATGACTATAGGGTGGAGTCAAGGCACAGATTTCATCAAATTCACCCATGTTGTTTTGGGTGACTATATATGATTAACTTGGGAAGCAAACTTAATTTTTACGTTAAATCATCTTAAAGAGAATGCTACAAGGTGATACTGTACAACAGAGAAATTATAGAGAACATTTGTATGTGTCAATCCCAAAGTTCTTGCTCTACAGATTTTATGTAAAGCAAATGTGGGCAACAGCGAATTATATCTCCATTTAATTCAGATGCATTACCATTTTTATCAGATTCTGTAAACCAATGTTGTTTAATATACACGTTTACTTTTACTAAGTCCTAAAACACCATGTGTCCTGTAGACGGTGTCTAGGCTAAACTGGGTACTTGCTGAGCTCACGTCAATTAAATATGCCTTAATCGAGTATACACCCGTGTCCCTCTCCCACCCATCCCCCCTTTCCAACAGATGCAGTTTGTACTGCGAAACTGTGACACCCACAATGAAAATGCTCACTGTATGAAACACAGGAGCTCAGATTCAAAACTATTTCATATTACAATGCAGTGTTTTACTACAAATTCAAAAAGTTCTGCACTTCTAGAAGCATTCTTTAATTTTTTTTTCACCAAAAATTTTATGTAGACCAGATTGGTTTTCAACTCAAAATGTAGCAGAGGGCTGTCTTGAACTCAGATCCTTCTGCCTCTGCATTCTGAGTGATATAGTTATGCTCAGCATGCCCAGCTCGAGACATAATGGATTGGCTGTGAAAAAAACAAAGTCATTTTTTTATTTCTATCATTCTGTAAGCATATGTAAAATTAGTCTTTGGATTGCAATATGTTAGCATGTTTTTTTTTAATTTTATTTTTTATTTTGTTCACAATGTTTATCGATAGATACAAGTACATAAAATCAGGGCATGAACATGATTTGATAGATTAAGTAGACTTAATTTCAATACTGTAATAAGGGAACAGTGCAATTTCTCACCATTTGTTTCACACCCATAAAAACCACTTCAAGGGCATTAACGAGCTCTCAATTCTGAATAGTTTTGTGCAAGTAAACCACGTTTCTTTTTAAAATGACTGTGCACTTGCCATGTTTTTTTTTAATGTTGTATAGAGGATAGAGAGATGGCTTAGTGATAAGAGCACTTGGTTCTCTTCCAGAGGACTCTAGTGCAGTTTCCATCAACTTCATTGTGTGGGGCACAACTGCCTTCAAGTACAGTTCTCAGGGGATCCAAAAACTTTTGCTTCCACTGCTACCAATACTCATGAACATATATACACAAACACAAAATCACATACACACATATACTTATAATTAATATATAAAAATAAAAAAGTTTTATGAGTGGTTGGGTTTATTCCCATAACATATTTTAAGTGAATTTTGGCCTGGGATATGACAGAATTTCTAACAATTTCTGAAATAGCCCTAAATATAATTCTGTCATTTTGTAATACATATTTATGAGACGTGGTTTCGACATCATTGTTGATTCAGAAATCAAAATATTTTTCAACTTTGAAAAATTTTGAAGGTGTCCTTTTGTTTTACAGTGTTGAATATTCAATGAAATTTTTATTCAGTATGTGATACAGAAGAAATATTTCCTTTCAATTAGTATGTAAATTTTTGTCTTTAATAAATGGTAAATTTTATACCAAATCTTGTGGGTTTTTTGTTTTGTATATTTTATTGATGTTTTTTGTATTTCAGACACCATTTTCAGTTCAATTTAGACATATTTCCCTTTCCCTTCCCCCCACCCCACCCCAGATCATACACTTTTTAAACAGTGAGAATGCACGTGACACTTCATATTCAAACTATAATAAGACTCTCTGTAGTAGAAAGAGAATAGCCAGGACTGGTGGTGCTTTCTTAGCCTAACAATAGGCAGAGGTAGATGATCTCTTGTGAGTTCAAGGTCTGTCTGGCTTACACAGTGAGTTCCGGGTCAACCAAGGATAAAGAGTAAGACCTTCTCTCAAAAAGTAGAAGATAATAATTCCATACTATATTAATAGAATATGACATACTGATTTACTCCTAACAGTTCAAGTGGAGTAAAAAGGAAAATAATGACTTCACAATAGCTAAATCTAAGAAAATGTTATTTCTGCTAATTTGCCAAGATTAGAATTAATATTATAATAAGGTTATATTATGTCGCCTAGACAAGGTGTCAAAAAATGACAATTCACCTCTGGAGTCTTCTTTCCATTCCCAAAAAGTGAAACTAATGGTTTAAAAATAATCTGATAAGTTTAAAAATAATTGACACTGTACAAAATTTCTTGACTGATGATGATCCACAAAACTACCAAAATAATAACAACAACAACAAAAAAATAGAGAAATTATTCTAGCCAGGAGAAATGTAAGGACATATGGTAACTAAATGCAGTCCACGTATAGAGAGTATAGATAAAGACAAGGTAGCCAAAACTAGGGAAAACTGTAGATAAAGATGATGTAGCCAAAACTAAGGAAATCTGTACCAAGTACAGATTTTTAAAACTTGAAAATACCATTAATTAATTAATTTTTGCCACTAGAGATTTAACCCAGGATGTTGAATATGATAAGGAAGCAATATATCACTGATCTCTATCTCTACCCTTGATTCATTAATTTTAATGAATGTGTCATAACAAGTTGATAAAAAGCTATTTAAGTGAGATTTATGAATTACCCATAATATATTATTTATCTTTCTGTAAATCTAAAAATTCTAGAACTTCACACATCTTTTCTTTACACATTGATTCTGTGTGTGTGTGTGTGTGCCCATGTGACTCTATGCAGAAGCCAGAGGAAGATGTTAAGTCTTTTTCACTATTGTTCTTCACTTTATGTTTTTGAGACAGGGTGTCTTATTGAACTTGAAGGTCACCATTTTGCCTAGGTTGGCTGGCCAAGGAACAACTGGGATCTGCCTCTCTCTGCCCATCTCTCACCAATGCTGGGGTTATATGAAAACACCTCCATAACAAACTTGTATGTGGGTGTTAGTGATGTGGACTCACAATGAGCCCTCTTGCCATTCCCAGGTCCTAGCTTGTTTTTTTTTTTGTATGTACAGTTGAGTAACTTCAAAATCTTCATAGTTTAACTTTTTCAATTTAATTTATTTTGGCTGACATATGCAAATATAAAGTTGTACATATTTATAGGGTCACATGATGTTTTATACATATATACATTGTTTAAAACAAAACTGCTGAGTATGTCTAGATGGTTAAACTGTACAATTTCCTTGTGGTTAAAAATTCTATAGTTCTGAGAGTGATGAGTTGCACACTGGTGGAGCCATAATATCAGGTGATACAGGTACCACTCAGTACCACCCTGATGACAAAAACAAGTGCTCAGGGAAAAAAAAAATCCCATAGTTCTGAACAAAATCGCACAGTTCTTTCTTTGAGGCTTTTGAAATGCATGAAATATCACATCTATATTGATCCTACTCTAAAATCGTACACCAAAGAATCATGCTATATGTAACCAATTTGCTAATCATTGATCAGTTTCATCCACTCATCCCTTTTTTTTAACAAATGACAAATGTAATTTTATTCACTTTTAAAAAAATACATATTTTGTGCCAACATATAAATTTATATTACAATAAATTGAAAACAGTATAACCAGAAATGTACTTATTCACAAATGTAAAAGCAACTTGCATTATTTAGGGCTAGTCAATTTTAGTGCATAATTTGGCCTTTATAGAGATGATTGGTACAATCAGGTATATAGGCACCTGATTATGTCTAATTTCTGCCTGTTAAGCTATGTTCTTAGACATGGAAGTGCATGCCTGTAATCTCAGGACCCAGGAGGCTGAGACAGGAGGACTGCTAATTTGAAGCCAGACTTGGAAACACTATAAGAATCTGTCTCAACATACATACAAACATACAAAATACATACATATAAACATACATACATATGTTGTCTAGAGGGTACAATTAATCACCCTATTATTTTTCTTCACTGATTTTTCTCCCAATATGGCAGAAGTGATAGATTTTCTCCCAATGTGATAGACAGAACACAGAACACTTGACTCCACCACGCTCAGCATTGTATCTACTACACAGACTTGCCTGAAGGAGCCCAGCTCTAATTCTATTCTCATTTTGGAGTAATGTTTATTCTTTTTTCATTTTTCATATTGTATTGAGTTTGTGCATTTTTGTAGAGTATATCTTAATCTTATTTTGACCCCTTCCCCTTGTCCAACCCCTGTAGCACCCTCCCCCATCAGATTTCAGCTATTTTTCATATACACTTAGTCCTACTTTGTTAAGCATTTCTATCCAGCTGTCACTTGGTGTAAATTCATCAACTGGATTTTAGCCAGTCAATCTAGAGTCTTCATATAGCTTGAGGAGTAGATGAGAGTCACCAATACGCACTTGGCATTTTCACCTGCACTGTACATTGACTTTGCATTGATAAATCACATATGATTGCTTGGTCCTGGTTATAAAAGCCAAGTAGAGAAATTTAACTTGGTTCAACAAATAAAATATCAACAATAAGAGAACTAACATTTATTGAAAATAATGTTAAGGACTTCACAGAATTATGTAGTTTAATATGCATGCCTACTTAATATTAATATAATGCTTTAATACTTTTAATATTAATATATGCTTTATGCATGACATAAAGAATACTCAAGTTACTTGCCCAGTGCAAGATAATGAAAAGAATCTAGGAATCTATTCCAGTTCTGATGCTATATCAAATTTTCTCTTCACTACAGCATGAGAAAAGTTTTGTAACTTTGTGTCACACATCTAAAAATCTGTTGCATTGAGGGGGGAATATAGATAGATTAGGCTGATATTAAATGGATGGCATTCAATATTTCTATACAGGTACAGGAATGTCTTGATGTTGAAAGCCTTAGTCATTTATTAAAATATTGCAGGTTGAGGCATGAGCTACAGTGTTGGACAAGTGTTTCATGGTGATATGTGCTGCCTCTCAT
Organism: Rhizomys pruinosus; assembly: GCA_009823505.1. NCBI lineage: Eukaryota > Metazoa > Chordata > Mammalia > Rodentia > Spalacidae > Rhizomys > Rhizomys pruinosus. The sequence continues at coordinate 739,091 of VZQC01003469.1, read as the reverse complement.
TGCCATAGCTGAGAGCAGAGTAGCAAAATGTCCATGAGGTTAAGCATAATTCCACCACATTTTATGTGATTCATTGGCTTATGCATGTGTAGTAAGAATGGACGTACTTACTTTTAAGGGCATTACCAAATAATGGATTCCTAATTTCACCATGTAACTCTCTGCTTGAATTTTCATTAGGGTAATAAATAAACATGTCAAAGGATGTGTCCATCTACTTATTTCTTCTTTCATAGTCTTCAAATAATCCTGTGTTCCTCAGTCTTTTCCATCTGAGTGTAAACTCAAATTGCTTAGATTCATTCAGTGACTCAGTTTAAGATCTCTTAAGAAATCAAGATTTCTTAAGAAATTAAAAAATCTCTATCTTTTTTTTACTTCATTCCCTATATTTAATAATTATAATAGTTTTTCACATCTACTTTGAAAATCCTTACCAAATCTGAATGTATTTTACCAATTACACAAGTGATAAACCCTTTTCCTGGGCAGAATAATCTGTCCTCCACATGAGTTTTAAACTTGTGTGTGTGTGTGTGTGTGTGTGTGTGTGTGTGTGTGTGTGTATGTTTGTGTGTGTGTGTGATACTTAAAACTATATATTTTATAGAATTTTTGTGTATTTATGTAATACATATTTATCATATTTAGACTCCATTCATTATCTGTTTCCCTGTAGACCCTCCACACTGAATTTCGTGCATTAAGGGCTATGGAAACAATGTTCTGTCTCAAGATGTCCCTCCATGTGAGTTCATCCAACTCCAGCAAGACAAAAACCCAGCATAAAACTGGGGAAAATTGGCATCTCATCACTGCTGGATGAGAAACAGTTGGTATTCTTTAAGGCAGTAATACTAGCTAGGTCAGCATTTATGAACTAATATGAGTTAATCCACAGTACTTCTCTACACAAAATTCCCTAATCCCATATTGCCACAGTCATTAAAGATTAGTATTGTTTAAATACTCATATATCTAATTGCATGTGCTTCATTAGTAGGATCAAAAGGTTATGCCTGGACAAGCTGGCAGCCCATGAAAGAAAACAGCCAGAATTGACTAGAGACCAAGACAACAGCTCCAGAGAAAGTAGACTTTTTGCTTCTCATCCACCTGTGCCCCTTTTCTAAACCTAGGGAACAATCTGCGGAAGAGGGGGCGCAGTAGAATGTAAGGGCTGTGATTGGGGTGAATGGTGGAACTACAACAATATATACGGGACACTCATTTGATCAACTTGATTGAACATACAAGCCCTCCCCCTGCTGGATGGTGGGACCCATGAGCTGTGTGGGTTTGGGCACAACTGCTCGCAAATTGCTTTTACATGAAGGATGCTTGTACTCACAAATTATCACTTATTGTTAAAAAATGAAAACAAAACAAAAAAGCAGAGAAAGATGCAGAAAATTATGGCAGAATGCATGATCTGGGATGGGTAAGGCTGGGGTAGGGGGAAGGGAAGGGGATATATGCCTGAACTGAATTGGAAAATGATGTATGAAATACACAAAGCATCAATAAAAAATAATAAAAAAAGAAAAAATATATGATCTTTAAATATTATCTATCCTATTAAATTACTCTACAGTCTTCCTTTCTTTGGAATATTTTCCTTTGCTTGTTCTTAGTTGACCACTTCTAATTATTTGTTTTATCTTAAACATTACTACTGAAGATTATGACTCTCATCCTCGCCCTTCAGTAGCCTTTTACCTCAATATTCTGCTAAATTTCCTTCACAGACCTTGGTACTGTCTAAAATTGCCGTCCTTATTTATAACATTCCTAACAAGAAGTTACTAACAGTTGGTACAAAACACCTTTGAACTCCTCATGAAGGAAAAATGCCATAATGTAAAAAAAACTATGAGAATTGGAATGAAACAAACGACTTTTAATCTCAGTTTTGTCATCATCTATGTGACTTTAAACCAGTTACTTGAATTTTCATTTGCTTTTCTCCTTCATAAAATAATAATAAAAAGATATTTACATCAAAATGGCAGTGTGAGGACTAAAGAAATGTAATCTCTCAACTTTCCTGGCATCATTTATCTATTTGTATCTGCGGTTTCTAATCATGTGCTGTTCTGATGTTTCCTCATAATAGACTGCAGATTACTGGAAAATTTTCCAGTGGTTGTGATGTCACAAAAATTGGGTCCTCTTTCTTAAAATAAAGTGACAACAAATTCAAAACTTACTTTGTACGGTGGTTTTGAAGATTAAATGAGTTAGTTCATAAGTCTCTCATAAACCAGTACCTATTATATAAGATGTATTGAATATATTTTTTTTTCATTGCTCATTGTTTTCTTTTTTGTTTGTTTATTCTTTATTTTTTCTTTTTTTAAGAATAAGTAATAATTTATGACTACAAGCATCATTCATGTAAAACCAATTTGCAAGCAGTTGTACCCAAACCCACACAGCCCATGGGTCCCACCATCCAGCTGGGGGGAGGGGCTTGTGTGTTTAATCAAGTTGATCAAATGAGTGTCCAGACTATATTGCTATAGTTTCGCCATTCACCCCAATCACAGCCCTTACATTCTACCATGCCCCCTCTTCTGCAGATTGTTCCCTAGGCTTAGAAAAGTGGCACAGGTGGACCAGAGGCAAAACAGTCTACTTTCTCTGGAGCTGTTGTCTTGGACTCTGGTCAATTCTGTTTGTTTCCTTTCATGGGCTGACAGTTTGGCCAGGAATAACCTTTCAATCCTACTAATGAAGCACAAGCAATTAGATATATAGGTATTTAAACAGTACTAATTGTTATGGTAAGTTACTTTGGTATAGACATAGATGTTTGGATGGTATGTTAATCCATGAATTACATTTTTTCTGTTAAATATGACAGGGTCTTACTGTGGCTTATAACATCTCCTAACCACTAGAGGATGTAAGCTTGTGGCATCAGCCATGGGTTATTTCTCCAAGGGGAGAGCCAATAGCCAATTAGATTTGGGATATACAGGCACATGGCTGCCTCTGCTGCACAGTATTTCCAGGCAGGTGAGGTGTAGCTGGTGCTGACGGTGGAGTCTTGCTTGACTCAGGGAGACCCGTATTTGCTTTATTGGTTTAGTGGCCTTTGGTAACACTCTCTGGCATTCCAGAGGCCATCTGTACACTTGCATGTGTGGTCTCAATACATCCCTCCCATGTTAACGTCAGGTCTTCGGCAGCAGGGTCTTATTGCCTCTCCTCCTGTAGGTATCCCAACTTAGAGGCAAGGAGCCCTTACCTTTTGTGGGGCCTTGGATCCCCTGGCCAACATCCACCTGGTAGAACAATCCATTGCTGATGTCAGAGCTCCTGTATTAATATATTTTGCCTGAGTGCATAGCCCTAGGACTTTAGTATTATATTTGGTTCTGAACAGAGAGTAATCCCTTCCACAGTTCCCATGTCTAGTAGTCAATTAAAGAAAGCAGTTTTACCGGTTTTATAAGAGATTACCTCTACAATAGTTGTCTCCAATTTACAGTTGGGGAGCGACCTCATCATTGTCATATTTCTCCTTGTTCTATGGGTGGGAAGGCAAGGAAGTCTCTCATATCAGAACCTTTGTGGCACCTAGAAGGTAAGTTTCATTAGGACTCATTATAACTAGTTGTTACATGTAGGATCCACAGAGGGGTTCGATGTTTATGGCAATCTGAGGCTTTTCTTCCTTTGAATGTTCAGACGGGTCAGCCTTTCCGTTGCCACTTTTTGGTACATCCTACTCAATGCAAACCTGTATCTTTTCTTTCTCAGCCGTTAAGTTGGTGACGTTTTGTCCTGTTGGAACAAACAAATCTTTTCCCATAGTTAGTTTTAAGATTTGAATTGCAAGGGTTTGATGAAAAGGTTTCATGTCTTTCTGTATCCCCCCCCCTTTTTTTTTAGCGTATGAGTCTCCAGAAGATAGTTGTATTATACATGACTATAGGGTGGAGTCAAGGCATAGATTTCATCAAATTCACCCATGTTGTTTTGGGTGACTATATATGATTAACTTGGGAAGCAAACTTAATTTTTACGTTAAATCATCTTAAAGAGAATGCTACAAGGTGATACTGTACAACAGAGAAATTATAGAGAACATTTGTATGTGTCAATCCCAAAGTTCTTGCTCTACAGATTTTATGTAAAGCAAATGTGGGCAACAGCGAATTATATCTCCATTTAATTCAGATGCATTACCATTTTTATCAGATTCTGTAAACCAATGTTGTTTAATATACACATGTTTACTTTTACTTTTACTAAGTCCTAAAACACCATGTGTCCTGTAGACAGTGTCTAGGCGAAACTGGGTACTTGCTGAGCTCACGTCAATTAAATATGCCTTAATCGAATATACACCCGTGTCCCTCTCCCACCCATCCCCCCTTTCCAATTCACCATTTCAGTCCATTTTCTGATGCAGTCTTTCTGTTGTTCTTTTACTATGCCTCCCTCTCCATGAGAAATATTTATATCTGGGTTGTTGGTACTAGCATCCACATATGAGGGACACCATTTGTCGTTTGTTTTTCTGGGACTGTGTTACTTCACTTAACATAATGTCTTCCAGCTCCATCCATTTACCTGCAAATTTCATGATGTTGTCCCTCTTTACTGCTGCATAGTATTCCATTGTATACATGTACCACATTTTCTCTATCCACTCGTCAGTTGAAGGGCACCTGGGCTGGTTCCAGCTTTTTGCTATTGTGAACAGAGCTGCAATAAACATAGCTGTGCATGTATCTTTGCAGTAAGTTGTGTCTTGTGGGTATATACCCAGGAGTGGTATGACTGGGTCAAATGGAAGGCTCATTTTGAGTCTTCTAAGGGTTCTCCACACTGCTTTCCATAGTGGCTGTACAAGTTTACATTCCCACCAGCAATGGATGAGTGTTCCCCTTTCCCCACAACCTCTCCAGCACTTGGTATCATTCATGTTCCTGATCCTAGCCAGTCTTATTGGAGTAAGGTGATATCTCAGAGTGGTTTTAATTTGCATTTCCTTAATTATCAGAGATGTTGAACACTTCTTAAGATGTTTCTCGGCCATCTCTAACTCCTCCTCTGTGAAGTCTCTATTCAGATCTTTGCTCCATCTTTTGAATGATTCATTTGTTTTCTTTCTTCTTTGTTTTTTGAGTAGCTTGTATACTCTGGAAATTAATGCTTTGTCAGATGTATCTGCTGTGAAGGTTTCCTCCCACTCTGTGGGTCTTCTCCTCACTTCCTTTATTGCTTCCTTTGATGTACAGAAGCTTTTGAGTTTAATGAGGTCCCATTTGTCAATTGTCGATCTTATTTCTTGTGCAGCTGCTGTCTGATTTAGGAAGTCTTTTCCTACACCTATGTCTTGTAGTCTGCTGCCAAGCTTCTCTTCTATCACCTCCAGAGTTTGGGGTTTCACGTTGAGGTCTTTGGTCCATCTGGAGTTGACCTTTGTACAAGGTGAGAGGTAGGGGTTTAATTTCATTCTTCTACAAGTGGTGATCCAGTTTTGCCAGCACCACTTGCTGAAGATGCTGTCTTTCTTCCATTGTGTCTTCTTGGCCCCCTTGTCAAATATGAGGTGGCTGAAATTGTATGAGCTCAGGTTTGGATCTTCAGTTTTATTCCATTGGTCAACTGGTCTGTTTTTGTGCCAGTACCAGGCTGTCTTTATGACTATAGCCCTATAGTATAGTTTGATGTCTGGTATAGCGATCCCCCCTGTATTGCTCTTTTCACTCAGGGTTGCTTTGGCTATTCGGGGTCTTTTGTTTTTCCAAATGAAATTGAGGATTTTTTTTTCCAGGCCTGTGAAGAAACTCTTGGGGATTCTGATTGGGATCGCATTAAATCTGTACACTAGTTTGGGTAGGATGGACATTTTTACTATATTTATTTTCCCAATCCATGAGCATGGGAGGTTTGTCCATCTTCTGATGTCTTCCTCAATTTCCTTTTTCAGGGGTTTAAAATTTTTGTTGTAGAGATCCTTGGTGTCTTTGGTTAGGTTTGTTCCTAGGTATTTTATTGTTTTTGAGGCTATTGTGAGTGGGAAGGTCTCCTTGTAGTCCTTCTTCAATTGCTTGTTGTTGGTGTACAGAAAGGCTACTGATTTTTCTAGGTTTATTTTGTATCCTGCCACTTTACCAAAGCTCTTAATCGTTTCTAGGAGTTTTCTGGTGGAGTTCTTAGCATCCCTTAGGTAGACAATCATATCATCAGCAAAAAGGGATAGCTTGACTTCCTCTTTTCCAATTAGAACTCCTTTAATTTCCTTTTCTTGCCTTATTGCCCTAGCTAGGGTTTCTAGCACTATATTGAAGAGGAGTGGTGACAGGGGGCAGCCTTGCCGAGTTCCTACCTTTAAGGGGAATGCTTCTGTCATTTCCCCATTTAGGATGATATTGGCTGTGGGTTTTCTGTATATGGCTTTGATTACATTGAGGAATGATCCCTCCAGACCAATTCCCTCCAGGACTTTAAACATGAAAGGGTGCTGGATTTTGTCAAAGGCTTTCTCCGCATCAATTGAGATGATGGCGTGGTTTTTGTCCTTCAGTCCATTGATATGTTTGATGATGTTTATTGATTTTCGTATGTTGAACCATCCCTGCATGTCTGGTATGAATCCAACTTGGTCATGGTGGATGATTTTCTTGATGTGAGTCTGTATGCGATTTGCCAGAATCCTGTTTAGAATTTTGGCATCTGTGTTCATTAGGGAGATGGGTCTATAGTTCTCCTTTTTGGTTGTATCTTTCCCTGGTTTTGGTAGTAGCGTAATGCTGGCTTCATAGAAGGAATTTGGGAGAAGTCCCTCCATTTGTATCCTTCTAAACAATTTAAGTAGTAATGGTTGTAAGTCTTTACGAAATATTTTATAGAATTCTGCCGTGAATCCATCCGGGCCTGGGCATTTTTTGGTTGGGAGGCTACTTATTACATCTTCGATTTCTTCCTGTACTATTGGTCTGTTTAGGCTGTCGATCTCTTCTTGGTTGAGCTTTGGTGATTCCCAGGATTTCAGATATTCATCCATTTCTTCTAGGTTTTCAAACTTAGTAGAATATAAGTTTTTGAAGTAGTCCCGTATGATTGTCTGGATCTTTTCATTGTCTGTTGTGATATTTCCCCTTTCATCACAGATTCTATTGATTTGGAGTTGTTCCCTCTTTCTTTTGGTTAACTGGGCTAGAGGTCTGTCTATCTTGTTTATTCTCTCAAAGAACCAACTTTTGGATTCATTGATTTTTTGTATGGTTTTCTTTGTTTCTATTTCATTGATCTCTGCTCTGATTTTTGTTATTTCTTCTTGTCTGCTCCGTTTAGGGTTCATTTGTTGTTGTCTCTCAAGTATTTTTAGCTGCAGTGTTAGATCGTTCACTTGTGCTCTTTCTGTTTTTTTAATGTGGGCACTTAGAGCTATAAACTTCCCTCTTAGGATTGCTTTAAGAGTGTCCCATAGATTTTGCTGTGTTGTTTTATCATTGTCATTCAGTTCCAGGAATGTTTTTATTTCTTTTTTTATTTCTTCCTTGACCCACTCATTATTCAGGAGAGTGTTGTTTAGTCTCCATGTGTTCCTGTAGGTTGTAGGGTTTATTCTGGTGTTGATATTGAGTTTTATTGCACTGTGGTCTGATAGAATGCATGAGATTATTTCAACCTTTTTATATTTGTTGAGTTTTTCCCTGTGTCCCAGTATATGGTCTATTTTGGAGAATGTTCCATGAGGTGCTGAGTAGAAAGTGTATTCTCTGGTGTTTGGGTGAAATATTCGGTAGATGTCTGTGAGGTCCATTTGGTGTATTGTGTCATTTAGTTCAGATGTCTCTCTGTTTATCCTTTGTCCTGTTGATCTGTCTAGAGGACTTAATGGGGTATTGAAGTCCCCTAGTATTAGTGTGCTGGGGTTAATCTGTGCCTTGAGATCCTGAAGAATTGTCTTTATAAAGTTTGGTGCACTGATGTTTGGTGCATATATATTTATGATTGTGAAATCTTCATCGTCAATTGTTCCTTTAATAAGGATGTAATGGCCCTCTTTGTCTCTTTTGATTTCTTTTGCTTTGAAGTCTATTTTGTCTGATATTAGAATAGCCACACCCGCTTTCTTTTTGGTACCATTTGCTTGGAATACTTTCTTCCAACCCTTCACCTTAAGTTGGTGCCTATCCTTGAAATTGAGATGGGTTTCTTGTAGACAGCATATAGATGGGTTTTGTTTCCTAATCCATTCTCCCAGTCTATGCCTTTTGATTGGGGAGTTTAGCCCATTAATATTTAAGGTTACAATTGAAAGATGGATGTTGCTTCCTTTCACTTTATTATCCATTTGGACTTCTAGCCTTTGATTTTGCTCCTATGGTTATGTTTTTGTTAGTTTCTTTTCCTAGGTGTTTGAGGATTGTTGCTCCTCTCTTCTGCCCTTTGAATTGCTTCAAGTATTTTATGAAGAGTTGGTTTTCCAGACATGTATTCCATCATCTTGTTTATGTCATGGAAGATTTTTCTCTCTCCTTCAACTATAGTCGACATTTTTGCTGGGTAAAGTATTCTGGGTTGTCATCCATAGTCCTTTAACACTGGGAATGTTTTGCTCCTTGTTCTTGCTTTCATGGTTTGTGCCAAGAAGTCAGTTGTAATTCTGATGGGTTTCCCTTTGTATGTGACTTCTTTTTCTTTTGTAGCCCTCAGAATTTTGTCTTTGTTTTGGGCATATAGCATTTTAATTATGATATGGCATGGGGAGTTTCTTTTCTGATCTTGTCTATTTGGAGTGCTATGTGCTTCTTGTATTTGTATGGGTTTATCTATTTTTAGTTTGGGGAAATTTTCGTCTGTTATTCTGTTGAAGATCTGATCAATACTATTCTCTTGAGATTCTTCTCTTTCCTCTATTCCTATGATGCAGAGGTTTGATCTTTCCATAGTGTCCCATATTTCTTGTTTGTTTCACTTTTGTGTATTTTTAAATTTTTCATAATATTTATTTGAGCTTTTTAGTTGCTCTGTGTTATCTTCCAGATCTGTTATTCTTTGTTCTGCTTCCTCCATTCTACTTCTGAGGTTTTTTCCTTTCCTTTCTTCTTGATTGGATGAGTGTTCTAATTCCTTTTTCATTTCATCCTGTGTTTTCTTTTGTATTTCCATTTCCTTTTTGAGCTTCTCGATCTCTTCTTGGTGCTCCTTACTTCATTGGTTGGCTTCCTTTTTCAGTGTTTCTACTTCCTTTTGGAGTTTGTTTTTTCTCCCTCTAGTTCTTTCTGGAGTTTGTCAATATGTTCCTTTAGTTATTTCCGAAGTTTGTCATTGTATCCCTTTAGGTCCTTTCTGGGTTTTTCATTCTCTCTCTTTAGTTCTCTGAATTCTTCTTTATTTTCTTTAATTTCTCTGCATAGGTCTGCAATTATTCCTCTAAGATCTGTTCCTTGGGTCACCTCTGAGGGGATCCCATTGTAGCTATCTCCTACAGGTTTGGTAGAGCCTGGTATGGGATTTTCCTTTGCCTTTCCCATGTTGTCCCTCCGTTGTGTCCTTGGCATGTGTGTTTCCCTTTTGTGATTCAAATCACAAATGTCTTTTCACTATGTTAGCGGATGGTTATGGTTTTGCTTGCCTTCTTCAAATGCTTTTTTTTTCTTTCCTCCTCCTGTTTTATGGAGTATTGACTTGTCTAGGTTTCAGTCTTTCAAGTTTGTTTATATATTGTATATTGGGAGCCTAAGTCACTCTTCTCTTCCTGTTCTGAAGGTTCTCCAAAAAAAGTCCACCTGGTTACTCTCTCACCAATTCCCATTTGAATATGTTTCCTTAAAGTCATATTTCAAAATTTTAAATGGCAGATAAATAATGAGTATCATTATGGATTTTTCATATATTGTGTTTCTTGCTCCTCCTTTCCAACATCCAAACTGTTTAATTTATTAACCCTTAAATAATTTCTTTCTGAGAATAAGGCTACATATTAAATTATGGGTTTTCTTTATCATAGCATGGTAGATGAAAAATTGTCTCACATGATGATTGTCCTGCTTTGGTATATGAATTTCATATGGGAAAACCTTTCAAAATACATATTTAATGGTCTCACATCTGAAATTTCTGATTCCTTAGGTATAAACTTTGTCTTATTTATTAAGCATGTGAATTGATTCAGAACTGTATATATTTTAGGTATTTTTTTGAAACAGTAGAAATTTTATTTATTTCTTGAATATTTTATTTCTTAATTGTGTGTGTGTGTGTGTGTGTGTGTATGTGTGTGTGTAATAGGTAAGTACAGCCATGTCATGCAATGCCCATGGAGGTCAGAAGCGGCTGTCAGATCCATTGGAACTGGAATTATCTATGGTTGTTAGCTGCTATGTAGTTTCTTGGAACCAAGCCCTGATCATCTGTAAGAACAGACATTGCTTTTAACTGTTGAGCCATTTCTCCAGCCCCAGAAATTTTATTTGGTTCATATTTGTCTATTTAATTAGGCTAGTAAAAGTGAGTATATCATAAGTACTATATATTATGTACTTATATGCTATTAGTACATAAAGGGAAAGTGATGGATGAGTAATTTTTAAATGTGTACATATTTCTTAATATTTTATCTATTACTATTATTTTTGAGTCTTTTTCAGACAGGGTCTCCCTGTAGCCCTATCTGGCTTGGAACTCACTATGTAGGGCAGGCTGGCCTTGAAATCACAGAAATCCTCCTGCCTGTGCCTTCCGAGTGGTAGGATTAGAGGCATGCACCACCACACCTGGCTCATTTATTATTATTTTTTTTTATTTATTTTTTTTTTTAATTTTTATTGATGGTTTGTGCATTTTATACATCATTTTCCAATTCAGATCAGGCATATTTCCCTTTACCTTCCCCCCCACCCCCACCCCATCCCAGATCATGTATTCTGCCATAACTGTCCTGCATCTTTCAGGTTTTTTTTTTTTCATTTTTTAGCTATAAGTGATAATCCATGAGTATAAGCATCCTTCGTGCAAAACCAATCTATAGACTGTTGTGCCCAAACCCCCACAGTCCCACCATTCAGTGGAGGTTGACAGGTTGTTTGTTCAATCAAGTTGATCAAATGAGTGTCCAGACTACATCGCTGTAGTTTCACCGTTCACCCCAATCGCAGCCTTTACATTCTACCACGCCCCCTCTTCCGCAGATTGTTCCCTAGGCTTAGAAAAGGGGCACAGGTGGATGAGAAGTAAAACTGTCCTCTCTCTCTGGAGCTGTTGACTTGGATTCTGGTCAATTCTGGCTGTTTCCTTTCATGGGCTGACAGTTTGTTCAGGAGTAACCTTTCGATCCTACTAATGAAGCACAAGCAATTAGATATATAGGTATTTAAGCAGCACTAATAGTTATATTATATGTATTGGCTGCATATGTATTGGCTGCACCTGTGTTGGGCAATACCTGAGAAGATCAGAAGAGGGTGTTGAATTACTCTGGGACTGGAATTACAAATGGTTGTTAGCTGTCATGTTGGTGCTGGGAGTTGAACCCAGTTCCTCTGCAAGAGCAATCAGTGCTCTTAACCACTGAGCCATCTCTCCAGTCTATCAAGGTATATTTTTGATTGAATGTTTGTAAATTTCATATAGTATAACTTAATCATATTTACACTGACTTACCTATTTTCCCACTTATAGCAGGATTTCATGCATTCTCTCATAGATGTTAAGGCCTATCCAGTCAAGTTTGTGAGCTCAGATGTCCCTCAGTGTGAGTTCATATGAACTGGGGAAATGGCTAGGAGGCCCATTAGCTGAAGAACTATTGGCAGCTGATCAATGCTGGGTGAGGCTGTCCAGGCTCCAGTGGACGCATGTTTTATTTTTTTTATATTTTAATTTTCTTTGCTTAATTTTGATTGAGCTTTTGTGTATTTCATACAAAATTTCCCAATCAAATTTAGACCCATTTCCTCATCCATGGTCCGCCCCCCCCAAGAGAGCTCATGAATTCTGCCATACATGTTACGGCCTGTCTTGCATCTTTTTCTTAGTCTTTTAAAAAACATTTATATGTAGAAGTTTACAGTTTTGGTCAATTCTTTGAACAAGTCTTTTGTTGTTTCTTTTAATTTTATGTTACTCAAAAATACATATATATTCACTCCCAAAATATACCAAAATTACAAAGTATATATGGATTTGTTGCTAGGATCCACAAACGAGGGGTACCATATGTCATTTGTTTTTCTGGGACTCTGTTACTTCACTTAGCATAATGGCTTTTAGTTCCAGCCATTTACCTGCAAAGTTCATGTCATCTTTCTTTACTGCTGCATAGAACTCCATTGTGTAGATGTATCACATTTTCCTTATCCTCTCATCAGCTGAGAGGCACTTGGGTTGCTTCCAGCTCTTCACTATTGTGAAAAGATCTGCAATAAACATGTTTGTGCACATATCTCTCCAATAGGATGAGTCTTGTGGGTATATACTGAGGAATGGTATGACTGGGTCAAGTGATAGTATCATTTTTAGTCTTTTAAGAGCTCTCCACACTGATTTCCATAGGTGTTGCATGAGTTTGCATTCACACTAACAGTGAATGAGTGTTCCACTTTCCCCATAACCTCTCCAGCATTTGGTATCATTTGTTTTCATGATCATAGCCAGTCTTACAGGGTAAGATGAAATCTTAAAATGGTTTTAATTTGCATTTCCTTAGTTACTAGTGATGTTGAACACTGATTAAGATGCTTTTCAACCATTTTTACTTCATTTGAGAAGTATCTGTTCAGATCTTTACTCCATGTTTTGATTGGGTCATTTGTTTTCTTGATCATTCGTTTTTCAAGTAATTTATACAGTCTGGGTATTAAATCTTTGTCAGATGTGTCCCAGGTGAAGGTTTCCTTCCACTCTGTGGGTTTCCTCTTCACTTCTTTGTTTCTTTTGCTGTACAAAAGCTTTTTTAGTTTAGTGGGGTCCCATTTGTCCATTGTTGATTTTATTTCCAGTGTGAGTGCTGTCTGATTTAGAAAGACTTTTACTACCCCTATATCTTGTAGGTTATTGCCAATGGTTTTTACTATCATTTTCAGAGTTTCAGGTTTCACATTGAGAGGTTTGATATATTTGGAGTTGATTTTTGTACAAGGTAAAAGATAAGGGTTTAGTTTTATTCTTCTACAAGTGGTGATCCAGTTTTGCCAGGACCAGTTGCTGAAGATGCTGTCTTTCCTCCACTGAGTCTTCTTGGTCCCTTTGTCAAATATGAGGTGGCTGAATTTGCATGTGCTTTAGTTTGGATTTTCATTATTTCCTATTAATCTATGGGTCTGTATTTGTGCCAGTGTTGGATGTATGGGTTTTATACATAGAAAAATGATATAAATAGGCAAATATGATTTTACTCATTTAGAATTAATATAAATTTAAGATTTTATTCAGCCAAAAGGTTGAGAATATTTTAATATTTTAACATATCCAAAAGTCACAAAACATTTTATTGTTTTGTCCTTTATGAATCTGTCACAATGAATATTACTACAATTGTGCATCAACCATAAAGACAAACTTGCTGATAGATAACCAAAAACCCGAAAGGGAAATCTGAAAATGAGTCGTTTCATAAACTTCTGAGTATCATACCAATGGTTTTATATGAATAATGTAAACAATACGAATTGTGACATCTAATATTTGTATTTGATGTGTCTCCTAACAGACAAAAAGACCCAAACAGAAAATAGATGTTGGTGCAAAAGTAGAATAGTCATCAAATTGCTAAAGGAGAAATATTTTTCTAAATTTTACTTTTGACTTTTGGGATTGAAAATGGATTAATTCCATGATTTTCCCCTCGAAACAGACCTGGCAGGGGGAAAATGCTTCAGCTTTGTTGCATTTTTCTCACTATGGGCTCCCAGGCATATTGTGTTTGGACCTGTTGACACAGATTCTGTATGTGGAAGCTGCCATGGATGTTTTTCAGTTTTGGTCTGTTTCTGGTATTTCATGTCAGGAGACTAAATACTAATCAATTAACAGATGATTTCTATGATAGTTTTGTCTCAAAAATTTCTCATCTCCAGCAAGACATTAAGCAAATATCAGTCTATCAGCCTCTGTACCTATTTACCTACCTATGTAACTAACTACTATGTTTTTCGTAGATGAAAGAAATGCAATTTATTTTCTCAATCTTGTGGCTATTTTCTTGAATAAGCAAAGAATGAAGGTAACTAACGGTCCCTTATTGTATATTGTTGTCTATATAAATTTTTAAATTATAAATTTTGCAAAGTCTAGAAAACTACTCAAATATTGGCTTTGTATTTTGTATACTGGTAGAAAATGACTTCATTATTTCATATTCAATGTTGGATTTTTAATAAAGAGACAATAAGGCCTCTGTTAGCACAATTCAAGGAGAAATGTGAAGGAACAAGTTTAAAAAATATATAGTTCGGGCTGGAGCGATGGCCTAGCGGTTAAGAGCGCCGATCGCTCTTGCAGATGACCCGGGTTCGATCCCCAGCACCCACATGGCGGCCGGGAGCCGTCTGAAACTCCAATTCCAGGAGAACTCCAGTTCCAGGGGATTCCGACGCCCTCTTCTGACCTCCGCGGCATTGCACGTCACGGGTGCACAGACTTGCATGCAGACAGTACATTCATACACATACGGAAATAAATTACAAAAATATATATAGTTCAAGCCTTCATTCTTGGTTGAAATGGATGTTCAGAGTCAAGCTGTCTTTATTTAGGCATTGCTGTATTGCAACATCACACTGTCACATGAGACCACGAAGAAATGTTACATACTGGTTTACCTCTGGGCATATCTTTAGCAAACTTTGCTGTTTTAATTTATTTTTGTGAATTTCATAAATTATATTTGCATCATATTTAGACCACTTCTCTTAATATGCACCAATCTTACAGCCGCTCTGCTGGAATTTATATAGTCTTCCATATATATTAAAGCCCATTCAGTAAAGTTTGTATCTCCAACTGTCCTTAAGTGTGGGTCCATCCACTGGAGCTTGGTTAAACTACCTAGCATAACATTCTTAAATAAACCTCACTTTCCATCTCTCAGCATTTACAGATTG
This sequence comes from Rhizomys pruinosus, assembly GCA_009823505.1. Taxonomy (NCBI): domain Eukaryota; kingdom Metazoa; phylum Chordata; class Mammalia; order Rodentia; family Spalacidae; genus Rhizomys; species Rhizomys pruinosus. The sequence goes on along the minus strand of VZQC01003469.1, from coordinate 724,017 downwards.
CTAATAATTCCTCAGGTAAGGTTGGTGATTATTTATTTTTTCTTTTGGTCTTTTTGAGTCAGGTTCTCCCTTTAGTCTCAGCTGGCCTGGAGATCACTCTGTAGACCAGGCTGGCCTTGAACTCACAGAGATCCCCCTGCCTCTGCCTCCCAAGTGCTAGGATCTTATCCACTTTCCCATGTCTATGTTGAGATTTTCTTCTGCCTGAGCTCTTGTGGGTCTTGGGCATGCTGCTTACAATCGTAGGTTCATATGTGTAATTTCTCAACTTCCTGGAAAATTCTTTTTCCTTGTAATCATCCACAATCTCTGGCACTTATAATTTTTCAATGCCTTCTTTGACAATGATCTCTGAGCCCTCGGGTGGCAGAGGTTTGATATAGGTGTTATAATCAGGGATAATCACTCTCTAGTCTTTTATTCTCTGCAATGTGGTCCGTTTTGGATTTCTGGGTTAAAATCCATCTCTTGCATGAGGAAGTTTTGCTGGTGAGAGTTGAAAACTATCTGTCTTTTACAGCTTTGGCCTTCCTGCCTGAAGATGGTATGACTCACAATCAGCTAGACTCTAATATATCAATTGATAATGAAGAAAATGCTTCATAGACATGGCCATAGGGCAATGTGACAGAGGTAATTCTTTTTTGCCAGATAGGTCAAGTTGACAAAGGAAGTTATGGAAAATGTACATCAACAGAGACAATGAATTTCTATACTAATATTAGAAAAAGTAGACCTAAGTAAAAAACAATTACAACGGACAATTAGGACAATATCTAATGACAAATGGGTTTAAAAAATAAGGGAAATAGGTGTGCGTGGTGATGTATGCCTTTGATCCCAACACTCAGGAGGCAGAGGCAGGCTGATCTTTGTGAGTTCAAGGCCAGCTTAGTCTACATAGTGAGTGTCAGGACAGCTGGAGCTACAGGGAGAACCTGTCACAAAAAGACCAAAAAAGGGAAATAAACAGTTTATGAATATGGATTCCTAACTCAAAGCAACTAAGTTTTCAAAGCAAACATTGACAGAACTCAAAAGATAAAAAGTGTAAGCATAAGTAGTGACAGTACTCCACTTTCAATGATGTACAGACAACCCAGAAGCAGATCTGTAATAAAAGAAATAACAATATTTAAACAAGCAATATCTAACAGACACCTAATATTTTTCAAGCCTAGGAAAACAGAAAGACAATTTCTTTTATATTTGTACATGTATGTTTGATTGTGTTTGCTAGTATGTATGACCTGAGGGTAGTGCATGCCACGGTATACATATGGATGTCATAGGGCCATCTCAGATATAAGTCCTCAAATTCTAACTTGTTGGAGGATGGCTCTATTGAACACTCTGGTAGTTTTCATAGTTATGCAGGCAACTAGACTGTAGAATAGTCAACAATGGTCTTGCCAACTTGCTCAGCAAGAGACACTGGTGAAATATTGGTACAAATGTCTTGTGATGTGAGTGATTAGCTGATTTATGATTGGACCTGAAGCTTGATCCATTGGTAGTAGTTCACTGTGGATGTGGTCAAAGGCCCATAGCTGGAGATATCTGAGTTCCTAAGGATGAAGCTACTATTGTCATGCTAAACGGACATGTTCTCAACCTGTTTCTTAAATATTTGTGTTAATAACATAGATTTGTGCTCACCTTATTCAAAGAAGCTTCGTTTTGCAGCATACAGTTTAATGTGCAGACTGGTCAAGGTACTGAGAAGTGACTTTTGAGTATGTAGCATTAAACTGGACATCAGCATACCACCTTAAAGGATCAGAGTATACGGCAGAAAAGGAAGAGGAAAAATATAAAAGCTGAATAATATAGAGGAGGGCTATGAAATGGGTACGGCATGACTCAGACACTCATGGACTCACAACAGTTGTGATTCCCTATACAAGAGAGGACAGAGCATGTGAATGTTCATTCCAATATAGGAAGAGCTTAGGAAGCAACACCATTTCTGGGGGAGCTAATGGCATTTGACAGCTGCTGGGGGAAAGGAAGTCATTGTCTTCAGTGCTGTAGTCACTGGTGAGTTATTCCACACCCATGGATAGTTCCATACCCATTCCTACTTAGCTGGCTCTGGTTAATCTAAGTCAGTCACAAACCAAAACCAAAACCAAAACATCAAAGTGAGATGGGGATTTGGAGGGAGAAACAGAAAGGAGTTGGTGGGGGGAGAAGTGGAGGAATGAGTATGAGCAGAATGTGTTGTATAGATGTGTGAAAATGTCAAAGAATAAATAATGTCATCTGGAGCTACATGGAAAATGAAATTAATTCAATAGCAAAAGAAAAACTATAAAAATTTCAATAAATTATTAAGCATCCAATAAGTTAAAAATGTTGCAAACAAAATTTGGGGGAAAAACACTTTGAAATAAAGTGAAAAAAAGAGACAACACCCTCAGGATGTAATTAAAACCATGCTTAGAGGGAAATTTTTAATTTTAAAATTCCCACTTACCAAAAGCAAGCTAACTTTATACTTTGAAAACATGGTAAAAGAGCAAGTTAGACCCAAAATAAGTGGAATGAAGAACTTTACACAGAGTGAATATAAGCTTGATAAAGAAAGACAGTATTGGAAATCAGTAAATCCAAGAGGCATTTCTGAAAATCAGTATAAATTTAACAAGGCTGACCTAGAGAAATAGAAAAAAAGACAAATTATTAAATGGAAGCTTGAAGAAAGATTATTACTTTTGTGTTCACAGAATGAAAAAAAAGCATAAAAGAGGGCTATGGATAATTCAATGCCAATAAATGTAATTCCCAAAATTAAATTGTTAAAAGATCTCATAGTTTGTCTGGACCCAAACTACAGGTGACACAATGAAAAACTCCATTTGAATATAATTATAACAAATAAAGACATTATCCTAGAATATAAGAATTGTATAAAGAAAATCTCAGGATTCTGGAACTGACCTGGAAGCCACATTTCTGAATGCTAGCTCTCATAGTTTTGGATAGCACTATGCAAACTTCTAAGGGAGAATAGCAATTAATACACCAACCCATAATATAAAGACTGATAATCACAACAATGACTGGCACAGCAAGTTGGGGCAGTACTGGCACTTTTATCTTATGGATAATAGACACCTACTTAATTGGACTTAAAGTCCACGCAATGGGAGGAAACATATCTGACACCAGGCTGTCACATCCTTAGACAAATGCAAATTCTTAGTGTATGTTAAATATGGATCCTTATAACCTATAGTTACATACAAGTCTGCCAATCACTAATCATCAAAAGGAAGCTTCTTTTGGAACAGATAGAGACTATTACAGAGTTCCACAACTGGTCACACACAGAGACTAAGAGTATGTGAAACACACAACCCTAAGGGAAACATCTATAATGGAACCTCTAAACCTAAGGCTCACAGAACACAGTGGAACAAGATGTAGAGAGATTACTAGTGCCTCTATGAAGTCTCATCAACCAAGCTCTGACATGTAACACAAAATCCATAAATGGCCAAAGAGTAGAAAATAAGTCTGTAGAGTGTGGATCTTTGTATAGGACTCCAATATTAAATTTCACCCACCAGGGTTAAGGGATCATTGTGGAAAAGGTACTGGAAGACAAAAACCACAGAATCATCTCAATTGATGCAGAAAAATCTTCGACAAAATCCAGCATCCCTTCATGTTTAAAGTACTAGAGGGAATTGGACTGGTGGAAATGTTCCTCAACATAATCAAACCCACAGCCAACATCATCCTAAATGGAGAAAAATTAGAAGCATTCCCCTTAAAGGCAGGAATCCAGCAAGGCTGCACCTATCACCACTCCTTTTCAATATAGTGCTTGAAACACTTGCTAGGGCAATAAAGCAAGAAAGGGAAATTAAAGGAGAAGTAATTGGAAAGGAGGAAGCCAAGCTATCCCTTTTTGCATATGATATTATAGTTTACCTAAGGGATGCTAAAAACTCCAAGAGAAAGCTCCTAGAAATGATTAACAGTTTCAATAAAGTGGCAGGATACAAGGTTAGCCTAGAAAAATCAGTAGGCTTTCTGTACACCAACAACAAGCAACTGGAGAAGGAATATAAGGAGACCTTCCTACTCACAATAACCTCAACAAAATAAAATACTTAGGAACAAACCTAACCAAAGACACCAAAGTTCTCTACAACAGAAATTTCACACCTCTGAAGAAGAAAATGGGAGAAAATATAAGAAGATGGAAAAACCTTCCATGCTCATGGATTGGAAAAATCAATATAGTAAAAATATCCATTCTACTCAAATTAATATACAGATTCAGTGCAATCCCAATTAAAATCCCCATGAGTTTCTTCACAGATATAGAAAAAAAACCCTTATATTCATATGGAAAAACAAAAGAACCCGAATAGCCAAAGCAACCCTGAGCAAAAAGAGCAATACAGTGGGGATCACACCAAACTTCAAACTATATTACTGGGCAATAGCCATAAAACAGCCTGGTACTGGCACAAAATAGACTGGTAGACCAATGGAACAAAATTGAAGATGAAAACTTGAGCACATACAATTTCTGCCACTTCATATTTGACAAATGTGGCAAGAAGACTCAATGGAGGAAAGACAGCATCTTCAGCAAATGGTGTTGGCAAAACTGGATTACCACTTCCAGAAGAATGAAATTAATTCCCTACCTCTCACCCTGTACAAAAATCAACTCCAAATGGATTAAAGACATCAACATGAAACTCGAAACTCTGAACGTAATTGAAGAAAATGTTGACAACAACCTACAAGACATAGGCATAGGAAAAGACTTTCTAAATCAGACATCGGTTGCACAGGAAATAAGGTAAACAATTTACAAGTGGGACCTCATCAAACTCAAGAGCTTCTATACATCAAAAGAAACAATCAATGAAGTGAACAGAAAACCCACAGAGTGGGAGGAATCCTTCACCAGTGATAGTGATACATCTGACAAAGCATTCACACCCAGAATACATAAACTTCTCAAAAAACAAAGAAGTAAGAAAACAAACGTCTTACTGAAAAGATGGAGTAAAGAGCTGAACAGAGACTTCCCAAGTGAGGAAATAAAGATGACTAGGAAACATCTTAAGGAGTATTCAACATCCCTAGTAATTAAGGAAATGCAAACTAAAACCAGTTTAAGATTTCCTCTCACACTGAAAAAACTGACTAGGATCAAGAAAACAAATAATACCAAATGTTGGAGAGGTTGTGGGGGAAAGGGAACACTCATCCACTGCTGGTGGGAATGTAAACTCATACAACCACTATGGAAAGCAGTATGGAGAACACTTAAAAGTGACCCTACCACCTGACCCAGTCATATCACTCGGGTATATACCCACAAGAATCATTCTACCACAGGGATACATACACATCCATGTTTATTACAGTTCTCTTCACAACAGTGAAGAGCTTGAACCAACCCAAATGACCCTCAACTGATGAATGGATAGAGAAAATATGGTACATCTACACAATGGAGTTCTATTCAGCAATAAAGAAAGATGACATCATGAACTTTGCAGGTAAATGGATGGAACTAGAAGATATTATGCTAAGTGAAATAACACAGTCCCAGAAAAACAAACAAGGAATGGTAGCACCAAGTACCTAGTTGTAAGGCAAGCTGAGAAACATTAATGTTATATTTATTTTTATCTGAAAGCAACTGTGCTCTTACTAGGTGAATCCCTTAACATGCTCTAAAATTAACCAACCACTTATATTCAGATGCTAACACCAAGTACTTAGCTGTAAGGCAAGCTGAGCAACATTAAGGTTATATTTACTTTTATCTGAAAGCAACTGTGCTCTTACTATGTGAATCCCTTAACAGGCTCTAGACTTAACATACCACTTATATTCAGACTTTGTAATTTGGTATATGGGTGGAGGGTGTGTATGCATACTTTAGAGTAATATAAAATTAAAAGGGAAAAATACAACTTCCAAAATATGATTTGAAAATAATATACAGTTTATTTTTAAACAACATGATTTAATATATGTGTGACATATAAATATACATATACCTATACATATATATGCATATTTTGAAGCAGCACAAATTGGAGGGAACCACAGCAACAAAAGCACTAGGACAAAGAACTGACTGAACAGTAAAGTTCTCCCCAAAACAATAATCTTCTGCACAGAAAAACTTTAAAAAGTTTCAGAAAAAGATACAAGATATGTATGGCAGAATGCATGAACTGAGGTGGTATCAGGGACTTGGAAAGTGGAATGAGTCTAAATTGGACTGAAAAATGAGGTATGAAGTTCACCAAACTTCAATAAAAAATAAAAAAAAATGTTGTAAGAGCCATAAGAGGAGGTGCATGATCATGTGGAAATATAGACTTACAGGTTCCTGGGATCTTGCTCATATGAACCTATAGCAATAATGACAACATACACAAGCCCCATGCCAATTCAAGGAGAGAAAAACCCAGACAGAACTAGAGAAATGAGCAGCAGGCCCCAATCTTAGCTGAAGAATTATTGGCCAGCTGATTAATTCTGGGTGAAGAAGAGCTGATCTTCTTTAAGGGCGTGATTCTAGATAGGCTGACTAGACCCTAGTGGATGAACTTGCACTGAGGGACTTCTGGGGACACCAACTTGACTTGATAGGCCTTAACATGAAAGACAGAATATGCTGGGCCTGGTGGCACATGCCTGTAGTTCCAGCACTTAGGAGGCAGAGGCAGACAGATCTCTGACTTCAAGGCCAGCCCGTCTATGTATTGAGTTCCGGGACAGCTGTGGCTACAGGGAGACCCTGTTTCAAAAACACCAAAAAAAGTAAAAACAAAAAAGACAGAATATATGAAATCCATTGGGTGTTTATGGGAGAGTATTTATGGGGAAGGGACTATAAAGATGAATAAGATGTGTTTAAAATCTACAAAAATTCAATAAATTAAATAAAAAGAAAATTTCAGAATAATATGACATTACTAAAAATTCTATGAAACATTTAAAAAAAGATTTTAAACAATCCCTCAGCCTTTACACATATAAACAAAAGTAAAATTGAGAGAAAACAACTCTATTGTCAATGTACTGCTCCTATTTCTTAACCAGGCCAAGACATTACAAGAAAGAAAATCAAAGAGCAATACTTGTTATGAATGTTCATCAAAAATCTTAAAAAACACACTCATATCTACATGCAAAGACTCATGGGACTTAGTGGGTAATACAAAGCAAGAAGACATGTAGTTGGGACAGTGTGTTGGGGAAAGAGTTGGAGAACTTGAATGAGGGGTGAATGTATTCAAAATGCCTTGTGTACATGCATAAAAAAAATAGAGAGTTTCATGAATGAGTGGTGTATTTGCATCATTTCTACCTCTTCTTCTCACTCTAACTTCACATTACCTCACTCTCTCTCAATGTCTTTGACTTCTCTTTATTATATATGCATATGAATGTACCAATAATAATTGAATCGAGGTCAGCAAAGTTCTTTCATTATGATTCTCTGTAGCTTAGATTATAAGCACATACCAGCACACTCAGTATTTTGTATGTATTCTGGGAATCAAAGTCAGGTCCTCATGCTAATAGGCATCTCAGCCATTAAGCATCTTTTAAAAATTTTTATTTATTTATTTTTTATGTGTATGAATGTATTGTCTGCATGTAGGTCTGTGCACCCGTGTCGTGCAATGCTGCAGAGGTCAGAAGAGGGTATTGGATTCCCCTGGAACTGGAGTTCTCCTGGAATTGGAGTTACAGACGGTTCTCAGCCACCATGTAGGTGCTGGGGATCAAACCCGGGTTCTCTGCAAGAGCAGTCGGTGCTCTTAACTGCTAGGCTATATCTCCAGCCCCAAGCATCTTTTTATGTAATTCTAGTTCTTTTAATATTTTTTATTTATTACTTTCATATTATGTGTATGAGTGTATCGCTGCATGTATGTAAGTGCACCCATATCATGCAATACACAGAGGTCAGAAGAATTAAAATCATTGGAATCTCCTAGAACTGTAGTTACTGAAGGTTGTTGGCTGCCATATGTGTGCTGGGAATCAAACCCTGGCCCTCTGCAAGAGGATCCAGCGCTCTTAACTACTGAGCCGTCTCTCCAGATGTAGTCATTTATTAATTAGGTTAAATGACAATATCCATAGATTATATAAATTATTTTTATAGTCTAAATATATGTCTTTTATCTTTTATATAAGTGTTAAATATGCTTAACCACCCAAGTCAGGAGACAGTGATATTCTCTTTAGTGGATAAGAATTTTTACTGCCAAGCTTGATAACCTGAATTTGATTTTTACACCACAAAATGGAAGGAGATAAATGTCTTTGGCAAGTTTTTTTTCTGTTTTTACATGCATGCCTTAACAAGCATGCACGAAGAACATATAGACATGCACACACATCCACCACAATAATGGTATTTAAAAATGAAGAATGGCCTCCTAAGCTTTTGTCCAAAGGGCATAATGCATATTGGAAACAACAACAACAACAGAAAGGACTGCATCAAAGAACTGACTGAAACAGTGAACTTCTGCTCAAAACAGTCAACTTCTTCATGGAGAATATTGAGAAAGACTGAGAAAGAGATGAAAAGCATGTTTGGCAGAATGCATGAGCTCTGGCGGGGTGGGGGAATGGGCGGGATAGTTGACCTAAGGGGTGCTACAAAATCCACCAGAAAACTTGTAGAAATGATGAAAAATTTTAGTAAAGTGGTGGAATACAAAATTAACCAGGAAAAATCAGTAGCCTTTCTTTACACCACCAACGAGCAACTGGAGGAGGAATATAAGGAGACCTTCCCACTCACAATAGCGTCAAAAATAATAAAATACCTGGAAACAAACCTAATCAAAGATACTAACGATCTCTACAACAAAAATTTTAAAGCCCTGGGGAAGGAGATTGAGAATGGCATCAAAAGGTGGAATGATCTCCCATGTTCATGGATGGGAAAATTAATATAGTAAAATTATACATTTTCCCCAGTTTTTATACAGATACAATATGATCCCAATAAAACTCCCCATGAGCTTCTTCACAGATTTGGAAAAAAAATCCTTAAATTCATATGGAAAAACAAAAGACCCCAATTAGCTAAAGCAACCCAGAGCAAAAAATGCAATACAAGGGGGATTTCTCTAACAGATTTCAAGCTATATTACAGGGCCATAGTCATAAAGACAGCCTGGTCCTGTTGACCAATGGAACAAAATTGCAGATCCAAACTTGAGCTCATACAATTTCAGCCACCTCATATTTGACAAAGGGGCAAAAACCTCAATGGAAGAAGGATAGCACCTTCAGCAAATGGTGCTGGCAAAACAGGATCACCATTTTAGAAGAACAAAATTAAACTCCTACCTCTCACCCTGTACAAAAATCAACTCCAAGTGGATCAAAAATCTCAACGTGAAGCCTAAGACCCTGAAGGTAATAGAAGAAAAAGTTGGTAACAACCTATAAGACATAGGCATAGGAAAAGTCTTTCTAAATCAGACAGCAGCTGCACAGGAAATAAGGTCAACAGTCGACAAATAGGACCTCATCAAACTCAAAAGCTTCTGTACGGCAAAAGAAAGAATCAAGGAAGTGAGGAGAAAACCCACAGAGTGGGAGGAAATCTTCACCCATGATTCATCTGATAGAGCATTAACGTCAATAATATATAAACTACTCAAATAACAAAGAAGAAAACAATTGACCTACTCAAAAGATGGAATAAAAATCTGAACAGAGACTTCACCAGTGAGGAATTAACAATGGCTGAGAAACATCTTAAAAAGTGTTCAACATCATTAATAATTAAGGAAATGCAAATTAAAACCACTCTTGCTATCATCTCACTCTGATAGGACTAGCTAAGATCAAGAAAACAAAAGATACCAAATCCTGTACAGGTTGTGGTGAAAGGGGAACACTCATCCACTGCTGGTGGGAATGTAAACTTGTACAACCAGTATGGAAGGAAGCGTGGAAAACCCTTAAAAGGCTCAAAATGAGCCTACCACCTGACCCAGTCATACCACTCCTGGGTATATACCCCAAAGACTCATTGTACCACAAAGATACATGCATATTCATGTTTATTGCAGCTCTCATCACAATAGTGAAGAGCTGGAACCAACCCAAATACCCCTTAACAGATGAGTGGATGACAAATATGTGGTACATCTACACAATGGGGTACTATTCAGCAGTAAAGAAAGATGACATTATGAACTTTGCAGGTAAATGGATGGAGCTTGAAGCCATTATGCTAAGTGAAGTAACACAGTCCCACAAAAACAAACAGCAAGTGGTTTCCCTCCTTTGTGGATACTAACACCAAATTCCCCAGATGAAAGGCAAGCTGAACAACATTATTGTTATATTTCTGTTTATCTAAAAGTAACTATGTTGTTATAATGTAAATCTCTCAAGGGACTCTAGAATCTACCCACCACTTATTTTCATACTCAGTAATTATCTGTGTATGGTTGGAGAGTATGTATCCATATTTTAGAGTAATATAAAATTAATGGAGGAAAATATGAATTCTTAAGCATAAAAATACCAAGAGAAAGATGCGGGACAGTTATGGCAGAATGCATGAGCTGGGGTGGGGTGGAGGGAAGGGAAAAGGGAATATGCCTAAACTGAATTGAAAAATGATGTCTGATGGGGGCTGGAGAGATGTCCCAGTGGTTAAGAGCACCGACTGCTCTTGCAGAGGACCTGGGTTCGATCCCCAGCACCCATATGGCGGCCAAGAACCATCTGTAACTCCAATTCCAGAACTCCAGTTCCAGGGGAATCCGAGACCCTCTTCTGACCTCCGCGGCATTGCACTACACAGGTGCACAAGCCTGCATGCAGACAGTACATTCATACACATAAATAAATACAATTAAAATAAGAAAAAAAGAAAAATGATGTCTGAAATACACAAAACATCAATAAAAGCATAAAAAATAGAAATTTGTATTCCTTGGTGGTGAATAGTAGTTATATAGCTTAGGAATGTAAGGAGATAAAAATAGAGGAGACGAGAAAGAATATTTTGCACAGCAGGAAGTTTTTAGGAACTATCAAAACTGGTCTTTTGATACTGCTTCTATTTAGCCTAGGCTAGAGTCCACCTAGTGTTCTTTTTGCCTCACTTTCCTATTTTCTGAAATTATATTAATTATATCCCTCTGTTGTTGGCTCACAGCTGAAAAAGTATTTTAAAATACATTATACGTTAAAATGTATGAACATAGGTAATACAAATTCTCAATAAAAATAAATAAATAAATAAATAAATAATACATAAATACATAAATAAAATGGATGAACATTTCCTTTGGAGAGAGATATTTAAGACGTGGGAGGGAGAGCTACCAGCAATTTCTATTAATAAACCTTATGGAAATATTTAACATTTTAAAAATTTTATTTATTTTTGTATGTGTATGAATGTACTTCCTGCATGTAGGTTTGTGCACCCATGTTGTCCAATGCTACAGAGGCCAGAAGAAGGTGTCAGAATTGCCCTGGAACTGGAGTTAAAGACGGTTCTCAGCCGCCATGTGAGTGCTGGGGATCGAACCAGGTCCTCTGCAAGAGCAGTTGGTGCTCTCAACCGCTATGCCATCTCTCCAGCCCGGAAATACTTAACTTTTAGCACTGTGTATACACTAATTTAATTTAAAACATATCCTTTGTAAATCAAGGTAAAATTCAGAATAGTGTAAAGGTCAAATTTCTCTCATTCATTGATGAAGACTGATGTTAAATGCAATATTTTACAGTTTTGTATCATCCTTTTTCCTGTGCAGCATAGAAACTGTGTGTGTGTGTGTGTGTGTGTGTGTGTGTGTGTGTGTGTGTGTGAAGGTGACTTTGAAAGAAGTAGGAGGTTTTTATTTGAAAGTGCTGATTGAGGGTTTTGCCTGACCTTCCAAATATGACCCATGAATGGTAAGCTATAAGATTTCAAGCATGCATACTGCTTCTTCAGGAAAAGTACACTCTTTTTGAACTTGCCTTGAAAATTAATGGACCATTTACCAAATATTTTCTTAATAAAACATTTTAATGTCCAACTGTTCATGTTAATAGTGCTTCTTGATCATGCTGATGGTGCTATATTTTATTATTCACATTAAAGGCCCATCTAAAAACTAATTTCTGCAGTAAAAAAGGCTGCTTACCATACAGAAAATTAGCTTAGTTTTTTAACATGTCTTTTGGAAAAATTAGACACTTAAGTATTAATTTCAAATTTATCATTGGATGAATTTGTATATTGTTTAAATTGTGTTTCTATCCACAAAAATTTACACTTAGATCAGTTTTCAAAATTTTGAGGTATTCCTCTTATATGCAAAAAATGTGTGTATTTGTGTGTAAGAAGGTATGTGAATGGGTGTATATGTGTATGTTTAAAAGTGCAAATTGAGGACTAGAGAGATAACTCAGTAGGTAGGAGCACTGGCTGCTCTTACCAAAGACACAGGTTTGGTTCCCAGAACCAAGATGGCAGCTTACGACTGTTCTTGACTCCAGTTCCAGGGGATCTAGCAACCTCTTAGAATTCTGCAGGCATTGCACGACATGGGGATACTTGCATACATGGAGCCAATACATTCATACACATAAATATAAAAAAATATTTTTAAAATGTAAGTGGTAGTCAGAGGACAATGTAGGTGTGCTTCCTAGGAGTTATACACCTTAATCTGAAGCATTATCACACTGGGACCTATGGCTCTTTAGGTTAGGTTTGTTGGCCAGTGATCCTCAGGTATCCTGCATGTTCTGGAATTATACATTCTCACCACCATGCCTGGCAATTTACATGAGTGCTAAGCATCAAGCTGAGGTACTTTGACTGAAAAATATCCTAGCCCCTAAAATCGTGTACTATGTGAATCACTATTTCTGCTTGACTTTTGTTTATTGACTATGTCTACTTTCAAAACAACATAGGAACTTTTTCATTATTTTTTATAAGCATTGCCAAACAGACATCTGAATCTGAATTATGATTAGTGTTATAAGATATTGGTAAACAGTTGCCTTCTTATAAATGCAATTTTTATACAGACTTTAAACTGAGTCTTTTGCTTTCTCATTTGCTATAGGAAATGCAATATCTACATTGCATTCCATTATCATTTACTGAGAATTTTTTTTGCCAATTGTAATGTATAGCTTGCACAATGCTAAATAGTGGTAGTAGGATGATTAATGAGAATTGTACAATTTCTTCTTTATTAAACTTATTTTGAACTCAGGGAATGCAGAGAAAAGAATGACAATGTATACAATGAAAATATTACAAATTCTGCTATAAACACTGAAATAAAATATGCATTTGTACTCAGATGTCCTTTGGTCCAGGTTTGTCCACTGGAGTCTATTCATCCTATCTAGAATCACTCTCTTAGAGAATATCTACTTTCCCTCATCCCATAGTCATCACTTGCCAGAAGTTCTTCAGCTAGGGTTGGGACCTGTTGCCAATTTCTCTAGTTCCTTGCTGGTTTATGCTTGATTGAGTGAGCATAGGTCTTGTGCATGATGTCATCATTCTTGCACATTCATATGAGTAAGTTCCTAAGGGCCTGAAAGCCTGTGTTTCCTTATGTTTATGCACCAACTCTGGCTGCTACAATACTTCCTTCCTCTCTTCCCTAATGGTCCCTGGGCCATCCCTGGGCCATAGATGGGTGAAAGTTAATACAGGAGCCCTATACACATACATGTACTCTGCAATCTCTTATTCTCTAAATCATAGGGGTTGGGGTCCTCTCTGTGCTTTCACTCTGTTTCATGAAGAAGTTTCACTGTTTATCTTCTATCTTACCCTGTTCTGCTATGTTCCAAGAACCTTAGGTGTCAAGGTTCCACCAAACATGTGTCACTTAGGGATGGTCATTTGTGAGACATATATTCTCTGTGTGTTACCAGTTGTGGAACTCTGTAAAAGTCTCCCTCTCTTCCAGAAAGAAGTTTCTTTGATGAATGGTGTACAGTATATTCGTCTGTAAATATATGGATCCCAGAATACATGAAATTTGGTAGGGGTGGTTAAATTTGATTAAGATCTATTGTAATAAATGTACAAAACTCAATAACATATTATAAAAAGAAAAAATAAGAAACAAGATAACTTTTGAAAAGAAAAAATAAGAAACAAAGCTCATTTTTAAGCTTGAGTCTTAAGTTAAACTCCCTTTTGAGATAACCATGGGGACTCCAAAAACAATGCCTCAAAGTATGTCATTCTAGTATGCTAATTAATTTAAATTAATAATTATTTAAATAAAGCAAATGTTAAAAGTAGTTTCACCTTGCTATTATCTGTTTAAGGATTGTACAAGCCAAGGTGAAAATAATTATCTTTGGGCTTTTAAAAAAATCATGAATTAAACTCATATTTATATGAAGAAGATCATATAATATAATGATATAATGGCACCTTGATAGAATTCATCACAATCTACTCGTACCCTAGTTCTATTTAATAGAATCCTTTACTAATTTTTGTGCATTAGACCCATTAATTCACATAATGATTTGTTACATTTCAACATGTTCACTTTTCTGATCTTGTCTTTTGCTAAAGAGAAATGTATATTAACATCTTCACCATGTCTGGTTATTGGACAATCATATTGTTAAGGTTGTTCTCATGAGTGGTAACAAATTTTTCCCACCTTTCTCTCCTATTAAGTTGTCTAAATACAGTTTATTCCATTGAAATTTTAATGGGCTAAATGTTTCATTTCAATTCAGATCTAAAAATTAAAGAGCTAGCTATGTGAAAACACACATAGTGGTTGTGGAAAGAGTACGTCTGAAGGAAAAGCAGAGTCTATAGGAGATCTCAGGGAGAAAAGCAATTGCTGCATTTCAAAACATGAAGGAAAAAACACTAGGTAAGACCTAGACTCTTATCTTTTATAAAAAGAAGCTGTTGAATAATATCTAAGAGTGAATCTCAATGAATTGCATAAACATGTTTATAAATCCATGGTTAACTTCTAAAGAAAATATCATAAGTGTGTCATAAATTTCATAGATGTCATAAATATGTGTGTGTGTGTGTGTGTGTGTGTAAGGGAATGTGGTTGGAAATTTGGCAGAGTCCACATACTGTAAGAAATTGTCCTAGTTAAGAGCTAGACTTTAAGTGTAATGAGGGGCAACTGAAAGATTTAAATCAAGTGTTACATATTAATATTATATTTTATGTTTTAGTTTATGGTTTAGTTATAATTTATATTTAATTCTTTAAGATTTTTATTTATTTTTATTTTTATGTGTATGAGTGTATTGCCTGCATGTGTGTAAGTGCACCATGTTGTGCAATACCCATAGAGGTCACAAGATGGTGTCAGATACCTTGGAACTAGAGTTATCCATGGTTGTTAACCATTGTATGGATGCTGGGAATTAAACCCCGGTCCTCTGCAAGAACAGCCATGGCTCTTAACTGCTGAGCCATTTTTCTAACCCACATGATTTATAAGGATAAACATTTTTTCTGTGAATAAAACAATTAATATTAAAAACAGGATGGGAATTGGAGAGGTAGATAAGGACAATGTCACTGACAGAAAAATGATAGTGGCCTATATGAGAACAGTTCCAAAGGAGATAGAGGCAAATTAATGTGTTAATACAAATTTTACAACACTATATGAAGATTTATTAATTGGTTGTGTATAGAGGTGGAATTCAGTGTTGGACTGATCATAACTCTTAGGTTTATAACCTAGATAAAGAATATTATGCTGTTTTATTTAGGTGATAAATCCCATGGCAAGAAGGGGAACAATTGACACATCTATATAAAGAAAACTAAATTTTTGATGTGTGAAACACCTGAGTGGAAATGTCAAGCAGGCATTTGATTTTAAAGGATTAAGGCTGCTACTGGTGTTTTATGTCTAGGGAACAATGAACATGCTCATCTTTTTAAATTTTGCTTCATATAAGACTGAATAATGTATATTACCCTCTTTAAATATTTCATTACTTCTTTCAGAATTTCATACAATGTCTTTTGATCATATTCACACCCCCAAATGCACTTTACCCCCTCACTCCTCTCATATATACTCTTTTGAGCAGGGTCTCACTATGTAGGCCTGGCTGATCTGAAACCACTCCACTGATCAGGCTAGCCTGTAAGATGCAGAGATAAGCCTGCCTCTGCCCCTTGAGTGCTTGGCATAAAAGCATGTACCATTAAGTCCAGCAACGCTTTCCTCTTTAATACTAATTATTCAACAATTTATGTTACATAGTGTAAGATTTGCCTATCTGTCTGTCTGTCATTTGACTGTCTATCATAACCCTATTTATCTGTCTATCTATCTGTCTATCTATCTATCCTATCTATCATCTATCTATCCTCTATTATATATCTTTTATCATTTATCATCTGTCATTTATGTATCAATCCATTTATCACCTATGTCTATATCTTATATCTTCTGAGCATATATAAGATATCTGAGCAAGATATAAGATATCTAATAATCAAGTGTTACATATAAATATGTAATTAATATTAATATGTTACATATTAATATGTAACACTTGATTATTAGATATCATCTAATAATCATATCAACATTTGATCAAAATTAACTTGAAGTGGTTAATGTTAAAAAACACATACACAATAGCAAAATCAAACATTAAGGTTTAAGGCTGGAGAGATGACTCAGTGATTAAGAACACTGGCTGCTCTTGCAGAGGTCATGGATTCAATTCCAAGCATCCATGTGGCAGCTAACAACTATATGTAACTCCAGTTACAGGTGATCAGACCCACTTTTCTGTCCTCCATGGAATTTGTATGACATAGGTGCAGTTAGACACATGTAGACAGTACACTCATGTACATAAAATAAAATTAATAAAAAAGACAAAACATTAATGTTTTATGGAGTAGATGAGAAAGCTAATGGAAGTTGACACAGAATCAGAAAAAACTTTTCCTTGAACATAATATAGATAGGCAATAAACTCACAAATGTAGAAAATATAGCGCATGTGTATGTCACATATATATGCATATATGCCATAAATAATTTTAAAAAGAACAAACTTAAATGAAGATATGTATTCATATATTATCTGGCCATAAAGAAAAGTTTTGGCCAATTAAGACAATAAGAATGGTACTTCTATAATTGTTTAACTTACATAGTCATTTTCGATTTTTCTAAAACATTTAATTGATGTGTGCTATAGCACTATGAATTTCATGTACCTGGGGAAGGACATGATATCCATTACTTCACTTATTTATTCATTCATACACTTAGTAAAAAATAATTCATTACATTATATGTCTAGTAGTTGGCTAGAGAAGAATACAGAGATAAATTTTTAGATTCTCCCTTTCTTCAAGGACATTACAACCCAATGAATGTGTAATAAAGTATCATTATTTATTAATATCATACTCTGCATTATTTTCCATATATCATTTGATTCCATCAAAACACCATTAATGTGTCAGCACACTTGCATATTAAATACCACATACAAAATATGAGAGTGCCTATTTAAGATTAGACAGTAATGGGGAGATCTCCCAAGACCACCTGAAGCACAGCGTTTCTTCACAGGCTTGGAAGAAAAAGTCCTTAAATTCTTTTGGAAAAACAAAAGACCACGAATAGCCAAAACAACCCTGAGTGAAAAGAGCTACACAGGGGGTATCTCTATACCAGACTTCAAACTATACTACAGGGCTATAGTAAAAAAAAACAGCTTGGTACTGGCACAAAAACAGACCTGTTGACCAATGGAACAAAACTGGAGTCAAACTTGAGCACATACAATTTCAGCCATCTCATATTTGACAAGGGTGGCAAGAAGACACAATGGAGAAAAGACAGCATCTTCAGCAAGTGGTGTTGGCAAAACTGGATCACCACTTGCAGAGGACCCGGGTTCGATCCCCAGCACCCACAAGGCGGCTGAGAGCCATCCAGAACTCCAATTCCAGGAGAACTCCAGTTCCAGGGGAATCCGACGCCCTCTTCTGACTTCCGAGGCATTGCACGACACAGGTGCACAGACCTGCATGCAGACAGTACATTCATACACATAGAAGAATAAAAAAAAAATTAAAAAAAGACCTCAACATGAAACCCCAAACTATGAAGGCAATAGAAGAAAAAGTTGGCAGCAGACTATAAGACTTCCTAAATCAGACAGCAGCTGTGCAAGAATTAAGGTCGACAATTGACAAATGGGACCTCATTAAACTCAAAAGCTTCTGTACATCAAAAGAAACAATCAAGGAAGTGAAGAGAAATCCCAGAGTGGGAGGAAACCTTCACTGCAGAAACATCTGACAAAGCATTGATTTCCAGAATATATAAACTACTCAAAAAACAAAGAATAAAACAAATGACCCACTCAATAGATGGAACAAAGAGCTGAACAGAGACTTCACAAGTGCGGAATTATAGATGGCTGAGAAACATCTTAAGAAGTGTTGAACATCACTAATCATTAAGGAAATGCAAATCAAAACCACTTTAATATATCATCTTACTCCAATAAGACTGGCTAGGATCAAGAAAACAAATGATACCAAGTGCTGGAGAGGTTGTGGGGAAAGAGGAACACTCATCCACTGCTGGTGGGAATGTAAACTGATACAGCCATTATGGAAAGTAGTGTGGAGAAACCTTGGAAGACTTGGAATGAACTTGCCACCCGACCCAGCCATACCCCTCCTGAGCATGTACCCACAAGACTCACCGTACTGCAGAGATACATGCACAGCCATGTTTATTTCAGCTCTCTTCACAATAGCAAGCAGCTGGAACCAAGACAAATGCCCCTCAACTGACGAGTGGATAGAGAAAATGTGGTACATCTACACAATGGAGTTCTATGTAGCAGTAAAGAAAGATGACATCATGGGCTTTTCAGGAAAATGGCTGGAGCTAGAAGATATCATGCTGAGTGAAGTAACACGGTCCCAGAAAACAAATGACTAATGATATCCCTCATCTGTGGATGCCAGTGCCAATTACCTAGTTGTATTTCTTGTGCATGGTCCCTTGAGCTTTTGTCCAAGTAGTTGGGAGTGATGCATATTGGAAACAACAGAAACAACAACAACAACAACAACAGAAAGTACTGCATGAAAGAACTGACTGAAACAGTGAACTTCTGCTCAAACAGTCAACTTCCACATGGAGAATTTTGAGAAAAACTGAGAAAGAGATGAAAAGCATGTTTGGCAGAATACATGAGCTCTGGTGTAGTGGGGGGATAGGGTGGGGTACACGGGTCTAGAATTGATAATCTTGTACAAAAATAAATATAATAAAAATAATATAATAAAATAAATAAATAAATAAATAAAGATTAGACAGTAATGTAGTTGGAATTCAAATGCAGGGAATAGGTGTTCCAACTCATGTTCTTTATTTCCATGCTCTTCTTTTTCTTGGAACACCAACTTGAACTAATGTTATCTAGCCACTTAGAAATATGTCAGATATAGGAGTTGGAAAGATGGCTCAGCAGTTAAGTGTTATGGCTGTTCCTGAAAAAGTTCCCAGGTTAGAATCCCAGCACCCATATGACATCTCACAAGAGTCTGTGACTCCAGTCCCAGGGAATGCAATCCTCACTTCTGATGCATTGCATGACAAGGATACATTTATATAAATGCAAGCAATACATTCATACAGATAAAATAAAAATAAAATATATTTAAAAAGAAATATGTCAGATGGAATCTAAGCAAATAAGCATGGTAACAAGATTCAATGTCATACCACTTCCGGGTATATACACACAAGACTTATCCTATTGCAGAAATACATGCACACAACCATGTTTATTGCAGCTCTCTTCACAATAGAGAAGAGCTGGAAGCAATCCAAGTGTCCCTCAACTGATGAGTGGATAAAGAAAATGTGCTACATCTACACAATGGAGTTCTATGCAGTGGTAAAGAAGGAAGACATCATGAACTTTGCAGTAAATAGATGGAATAGAAACCTTTGTGATAATTGAAGTAACACAGTCTCAGAAAATCAAAGGACATATGTTTTCCCCCATTTGTGGATCCTAACACCAAATCCTTATTTGTAAGGAGAACTGATTTTTTTTCTTTTTTAGTAAGTACAATACGTGTTGCCACTACAAAAAGGAGTACATTAAAACACACACACACACACACACACACACACACACACACATATGTGTGTGTGTGTTTTTTTTTTTTATTTAATAACATTTTTTATTGATGCTTTGTGCATTTCATACATCACTTTCCAATTCAGTTCAGGCATATCTCCCCTTCCCTTCCCCCCCACCCCCACCCCAACCGAGATGATGCATTCTGCCATGACTGTCCTGCATATCTCTCCAGTTATTTTCTTTTTTCCATTTTTTTAGCTATAAGTGATAATCCATGAGTACAAGCATCCTTCATGTAAAACCAATTTGCAGGCTGTTGTGCCCAAACACCCACAGCCCCACCTTCCAGCGG
>VZQC01003469.1:670736-694610 GCA_009823505.1 Rhizomys pruinosus | reverse complement strand
TTTCACTATAATATATTTTTAAATATGACAAGTACACTGTTCTTTCTCAAGCAATTGATATAATTTTTTAAACTTTTTTTAAATTTCTGTATGTGTACGAATGTACTGTCTGCATGTAGGTCTGTGCAACCGTGTCCTGCAATGCCGCGGAGGTCAGAAGAGGGTGTCAGATTCCCCTGGAACTGGAGTTCTCCTGGAATTGGAGTTTCAGATGGTTCTCAGCCGCCATGTGGGTGCTGGGGATCAAATCTGGGTCCTCTGCAAGAGTGGTTGGTGCTCTTAACCGCTAGGCCATCTCTCCAGCCCCAACAATTGATATACTTATGTTGAGTTCCCAAAACATAAACAGTTATAAGACTAACATAAATTGGAAATGTACTTTAAAAATAGAAGGCATGGGGCTGGAGAGATGGCCTAGCGGTTAAGAGCACTGACCGCTCTTGCAGAGGACCTGGGTTCGATCCTCAGCACCCACATGGCGGCTGAGAACCGTCTGAATACTCCAATTCCAGGAGAACTCCAGTTCTGGGGGAATCCGACACCCTCTTCTGACCTCCGCGGCATTGCATGACACGGGTGCACAGACTTGTATGTAGACAGTCCATTCATACACATACAGAAATAAATAAAATTAATAAAAAAAATAAAAAAAATAGAAGGCATATGATTTGTCCAAACATATTAAGAATGATATCAGCAAATCCCAAATCTTTCCCATAATCACTTTACCAACTTGCTTAAAATATTTTTAATAATCATCAGTTTGAAAAAAGATATTGGCATTCCAGGAATTAGGCAAATACGTTGTTTGCATCTTTGAGTGTATAAAACAGTTACATAACTATCTTTCCTGTTTACAAGTGTAAAAATGAATGGCCTGCTTTTGAGGTGGTAGGTGGGCTAGGTGGAGTTATGAATCAGCCTATATATTCTATATATTTTCAAATGATTTAAAAACATGATTTATATTACAAAAATCGACATATCATAAAATGGTATTAATTTCTGATAAGGATTTTATGTGATTACTCATTGCAATACTATTTGGTTTATTTATTTCTTACTTTTGTGCATGATTGTATTGCCCATATATAAGTAAGTGCACAATATCTTTCAATATCTGTGGATGTCAGAAAAGGGTGTCAGTACAGGAGCTCTGACATCAACAATGGATTATTCTACCAAGAAGATGTTGGCCAGGGGATCCAAGCCCCCACAAATGGTAAAGGCTCCTTGCCTCCAAACTGGGATATCTGCAGGAAGAGAGGCGATAAGGCCCTGCTGTTGAAGACCTGATATAAACATGGGAAAGATGTATGGAGACCGCACTTGCAAGTATACAGATGGTCTCTGGGATGCCAGAGAGTGTTACCAAAGACCACTAAACCAATAAAGCAAATATAGGTCTCCTTGAGTCAAGCAAGACTCCTCCGTCAGCACCAGCTACACCTCATCTGCCTGGAAATACTGTGCAGCAGTGGCAGCCATATGTCTGTATATCCCAAATCTAATTGGCTATTAGCTCTCTCCTTGGAGGAATAACCCACGGCTGATGCCACAAGCTTACATCCTCTAATGGTTAGGAGATGTTATAAACCACACGAAGACCCTGCCATACTTAACAGAAGAAAATGTAATTCATGGATTAACATACCATCCAAACATCTGTGTCTATACCAAAGTAACCTACCATAACAATTAGTACTGTTTAAATACCTATATATCTAATTGTGTGTGCTTCATTAGTAGGATCGAAAGGCTATATATTATACTGTTTAAATACCTAAATATCTAATTGCATGTGCTTCATTAGTAGGATCGAAAGGTTATGCCTGGACAAGCTGGCAGCCCATGAAAGAAAACAGCCAGAACTGACTAGAGACCAAGACATCAGCTCCAGAGAAAGTAGAGTGTTTTGCTTCTCATCCACCTTTGCCCCTTTTCTAAGCCTAGGGAACAATCTGCGGAAGAGGGAGTGCAGTAGAATGTAAGGGCGGCGATTGGGGTGAATGGTGAAACTACAACAATATAGACTGGACACTCATTTGATCAACTTGATTGAACATACAAGCCCCCCCTGCTGGATGGTGGGACCCATGAGCTGTGTGGGTTTGGGCACAACTGCTTGCAAATTGGTTTTACGTGATGGATGCTTGTACTCACAAATTATCACTTATTGTTAAAAAAAATGAAAACAAAACAAAACAAAAAAGCAGAGAAAGATGCAGAAAAGTTACGGGAGAATGCATGATCTGGGATGGGTAGGGGTGGGGTGGGGGGAAGGGAAGGGGATATATGCCTGAACTGAATTGGAAAATGTTGTATGAAATACACAAAGCATCAATAAAAAAAATGTGTATATATTTAAATCATAAAAAAAAGAAAAGGGTGTCAGATTCTCCTGGAACATGAGTTATTGATGGTTGTTAGACACCATATGGTTGCTATGCATCGAACCCTGCTCCTCTTCCAGAGCAGTCAGTGTTTCCTCAATCCATAGAGGGTAATGAACCCAGGGCTCAAGGACCATGGCTGAAGAAGTTGGGGAAAGATTGTAAGAGTCAGAAGGGGGAGTACATGACCATAATGAAATAGGGTCTTAAGGGCTCCTTGACCTTGACCATATAAACTAACAGCAACTGTGACAGCATGCCCAAGATGCATAAAAACTGGATCAAATAAAAACCCAGCATAGAACTGGGGAAATATGCAGCAGGTTCTAATCTTAGCTGAAGAATTATAGGGTAGCTGATTAATTCTGGGTGAGGAAGAGTTGATAATCTTTAAGGGAGGTACTCTAGATGTGCTGACTAAACCTTAGTGGATGAACTTGCACTGAGGATATCAGGGAACACTAACTTGATTTCACATCCCTTAACATAAATGACAGAATGCGTGAAATCCAGTGGGGGTTGTGGAAGGGTAATAGTGGGCAAGGTGGTATAAAGATGATTAAGATATTGTATATGAAATATAAAAAAATTTCAATAAAATTATTTTTTAAAAGTATAATAAGAATAGTTCTATTTCCTACAATTTGCACATGGAAACATTACAAAAATAAATTGGCAGATGACGGATTTATATAGGAAAGCATGGATGGATCTTCTAAAGTATCCCAAATTCCTCTCACAAAGATGTATACCAGATATAGAAGGAAATGAGGGAAATAGGACAGTGTTGGGATGAAAATGTCTCAAATTAATTTTGCATCAAATGAAAAAATCATCTATTTAATCTATGAATATAACAAATTATTAGTTACCCCTGAAAATACAAAGAATATAGTTCTTTACATAGATCATTATTGCCTGAGGGTAAGTCTGAGATTTAGACTCAGAATATCTGTGAAGAGATGAATTACCTTATGAAATTATTGAGTGCTCTCATGTAGTACATATTTTAAAGTTTGACTCCATAGAATATCAGAACACCAAGAACTAAACAGAACAAATGAGATTATGTACAGGGCCAAGTATCATAGAAGCAATGCTCATCCTTATATATAAATGTCCACAGTTTTAATTAACAATACTGTGGAAAACTTGTTATAGGACATAAGCATGATCAATTTGGGAAGGGTTTATACATGTTCATACCATATATATATATTTACACATATACATACATATATATATTTTTTTTTTTTAATTTCAAGGAGTAGATCACACACAAAGGACTTATGTTTGTCAGTAGCTTTTTTTTTTTTTTTTTTTTTTTTTNTCACCGGCCCCTCTGGTCCCAGCGGAAAGGAGACGTAGGACGGTCCGGCCCAAGGCCCCTTACCTTCGGCAGGCGGCAGATGCCTGCCCAAGGGTAAACTACCCCACCCGCACCAAGGTGCAAACCACTAGCAAAGGACCCTCTGGTCCCGGCGAAAAATAAACGTAGGACGGTCCCGCCAAAGGCCCCCTACCTACGGCAAAGGCGGCAGATGCCTTCCCAAGTAACTACTCCCGCCAGCACAAAGGTGCAGAGCACTAAGCAACCGGCGCCCCTCTAGGTCCCCATGCGCAGAGAAGAGATCGCGTACTAAGACCGTCGGTCCGCCCCTCACGGCGCCGCCCTACGCTGCGGCAGAATGAGGCAGGCAGAGCAATGCACTGGCCCAGGTAACTAGCCCCCGAAAACACTACACCCAAGGTGCAGCGGACCACTCAGCACCAGCTCCCTGTCTGGTCACCGGAACAGCAAAAGAAGAATTAAGGGACGCAGTCCCGTGCCCACTTGCCCTCCTACCATGCGCAGAGGCCGGCAAAAATGCCATGCCCAGATAGTAATCACTACCCCCCGCCCGCACCAAGGTGCAGATCCCTAGCACCTACGGCCCTCGGTCGCTCGGCGCACAAAGAGAGCTGTAAGGATGGTCCCGCCCCCGGCTCTCCTGGCCCCTTACCTTCGGCAGGCGGCAGATGCCTGCCCTGGTAGCTACTCCCGCCCGCATCAGGGTGCAGGCCGCTAGCATCGGCCCCTCTGGTTCCGGCGCAAAGGAGACGTAGGACAGTCACGCCCACGGCCCCCTAACTTCGGCAGAGGCGGAAGATGCATGCCCGTCCAGGGTACTACCCCCGGGCCCGCCCAAAGGGCAGACCGCTAAGCACCCGGCCCCTCTAGGTCCAGGCGCCAAAAAGAGAGTGTGTGTGTTTTTTAATATACTTTTGAATTACACACTATATGTTGTGCTGCTCGGCGGGGAAAACATGGTGATAGCTCGAGTTGTAAATTATACTTACTGTTGTGTGTAATGAAATGTAGTGGTTTAATATTTTTAAAGTGAAAAACTATTCCTAAACACGTTTTGGACTTAACCTTATAGTATATATTTCAGACATTGTAAATTTAGTATAAAAGTGCTAGAGTGAATAAATCATAAAAGTGTGGGGGAAACTGACTATACATGCAATTGTAGCTGAATTATATAAATTAAAGGGAACAACAATCACCAATAATAAGACTTGTTCAATAGAAAACTGACCAAAATTAGCAAACTTCGTCTAGAATAGTAAGATTCTGATCAAAAAAAATTAAAATTCAACAAAGACTTGGGCAAAAAGATGTAAAGATATGTAGGGCAACAAATGCAAGACTTCAGAAGGGAGTTAGGTAGCATTGGAAGGGAGAAGGTCTCTAAATGTTCATATAAGATGTTTTGTATGAAGTGTGCAAAAGTTTAATAAAAAGAGAATCAAAAATATTTTAAGCTATTTATTTCCCCCTTTTGTTTCCTTTTATATCCTGAAGTATAGCATAAAAAGCAAAAACAAATGAAACCCCCAAATAGGTGAATAATCTCTTTGAATATGAATTTTATAGTAAAAATCTGAATGAAACTAGACACGTTGATCCCCTATGGAGATTATTTTTATTTTCACAATAGCCAAAACAATTGAAATATTTATTTTTATTTTTATTTACTTGTATGTGTAGTGGAATGTACTGGCTGCATGCAGTTCTGTGAACCCATGTCGTGCAAAGCCACGAGGTCAGATAGAGCGCGGATTCCCCTGGAACTGGTAGTTCTCCTGGAATTGGAGTTCGGACGTTCGGGCCATGTGGGTGCTGGGGCCGAAACCCGGGGTCCTCTGTAAGAGCGGTCTCGGCGCTCCAACCACTAGGCTCATCTCTCCAGTCTCCTCTTAGACAACTTGATATACTTATGTTGAGTTCCCAAAACATAAACAGTTATAAGACTAACATAAATTGGAAATGTACTTTTTAAAGATAGAAGGGCATGTGGCCTGATAGACTTCCTTCAGCGGTTCACGTAGCTACTTGATTCCAGCTCTCTTCTTGCAGAGGAGCCTGGGTCAATTCCCTCCACCCAACATGGCGGATTTCTTGGAGGTAAACCTGTTTTCTGGAATACTCCAATTCCAGAGAACTCCAGTGTCATAGGTGGGAATTCGCGAGCACCCAGTCTTCTGACTTTATGGCGCGTTCCGCATTGTATTGCCTGACGCACGGACAGGGTGGCACAGACTTTGTATTAGTAGACATAGTCTCTCTACATATTCAGTTACACATAGAAATAAATAAAATTACATAAAAAAAATACAAAAAAAAAATAGAAGGACATATTGATTTGTTCTGCCCCAAACAGTATTAAGAATGATCATTATCAGCACCAAATCCCAAATGCTTGTTCCCATAATCACTTACCAACCTTGCTTAATATTTTTTAGCATGGAATCGAGTCACCGATTTGATATACAACTTACAGATATGGCATTGGCTTTCCATTACGGCTAAAGTAACGTGTGTTTTGCATTTACTAGTTGAGTGGTGTGAATACACATATACAGTTATACTATGTTCAGTTTACATAGCTGTAAAAATTGAATGCCGTAGCTTATATGAACTCGTGGTAGGTGTGGGCCTCACGAGTATAGTTTTCTATGGCATATGGTAGCTTCACTCTTATATATATACTCCTTAATCAAGTGATTTTCAATATTACAGGTTTTAAAAACCATGATTTGATATTTACAAAGAAAATCGACATATCATTAAAATGGTATTAGTTTCTGATAAAGGACAATATTTATGGTGTAATTATCTCATGTGCACATTCACACATTTTGTTTTATTGACTTTCTCTCTCTAATAGTGAGTTTGCTGCTGGGTTTCTAGTGATTGTTATTTAGACGCACACAATGAGATAGGCTCAGTAAAGTGGGCACCATAACTTTCAATATCTGTTGGATGTTGCAGAATAAGGGTGTCAGGTACAGGAGCTGTCTGACATCCAGACAATTGGATCTATGGTGTGTTACCAAGAAGGATGTGGCTTATCCAGGGATCCCGATGCCGGCCAACAAATAGTAAAAGGCTCACTATTTGCCTCCAAAATAGAGAATATCGTGACAGGAAGGAGAGAGGCGAAATAAGGCCTCCTGCCTGATTGAAGATATCCACACTTGGATGTAAGTAGCATGGAGTGTTGAACCCGTTCGCGAGAACTCACCGCACTCAGAGTTTACACTGATGGCTTCTCATGCGATGCCAGTGAGAAGAATATGTCTTACAATTAAATAGTACCTACTGCTAACCCAATGAATAATGGTTAGCGAATAATAAGTCTCCTGGCACACATGAGATGCTCCAAATACCCATGGTTTCAACAATAATAAACCATTTTGCACACTGACTACACGACGTGCAAAATCTAGACCCTATGGAATATGTGTGACTGGCCAGCATATCAGAAGTCTCGCATAGTCATATGTTCCTGTTATTATTCACCAATAGTCTGTGATACCTGTGCGTCATTGAACTATACTCCCTCTGTAATTTACATGAGGAATAACCCACGGCTGATCGCCACAAGCTTACATCTTCTAATGGTTAGGAGATGTTGTATAAACCATACGAAGACCCTGCCATACTTAACAGAAGTAGCAAAATTCTAAATCGTAGTAGAAATCTATAACCATAACCATCCAAGACATCGTGAGTGTCTATACGCGAAAAGAATAAAACCTACCATAAAACAATCTGAGTACTGCTTTATAGTAGCCGTGATCATATCTAATTGTGATGGTGGCTTCCTTCCTTATAAGTAGGACTTGATAAGGCTCTATTATATTTGATCCTTGATATACTGAGAGTTAAGTATCCTACACTCCATCTAATATTGCTATTTTCATTGCAGACTCATTAGTAAGAGCTGATCGATCTGTGAGAAGAGAGGTTATGTCTCTGAGCTTGACGGAAGCTGGGACAGGCCCTATGAAAGTACGAAAACAAGCCAGAACTGACTAAGTGAGACCCATATGACTAATCAAGTCTACCATATCGAGAAAAGGTTACAGACAGGAAAGAGGTGAGTAGTGTTTGTGTTCTCCCATTCGATCCGGCCTTGTGCCCACCTTTAGTCATACAGTCCATTGGCAAATGGCGAACAAAGTCCTGACTGGCCACAAGAGGGTACGCCCGCAAGCTCATTGAGAGCATACTCGTCCCTTCTCTAAGTGGCGTCAATTGCGTAGCAGAATTCGAGTGTTTCTATGGTGTTTAGACTAAGCTTTCGTAACCAATATAGACTGGGTTTACTATCTCATCGTGATCAACTTGACTTTTGACATACATATAGTGGCCACCCCCGTGTTGGCGTGGATTGGTGATGGATACCCGGAATATGAGTCAATGCTCGCTGGGATTCTAGGCGGTCACAACTGCTTCTTCAAAAATATACGAGTATACTTACGTGCAAGAGTGGAATGCATATTTAGTGATCCCTCTGTTACAAATATTCATGTGATATGTTTTGTAAGCAAAAATGAACAAATCAATACTCGAGAAACAAAAAAGCAGGAGAAAGATGCAAGTAAAACTAGTTTGCCACGGGTACAGATGAAATGCAATCTCACTTAGCGGAAGATGCACGGCTTAGGGTGTAATCAATGAGTGCTCGGGTGAGGAATAGAGAAGGCGACTCTATGCCTGAACTGAATGAAAAAAAAAAAAAAAAAAAAAAAAAAAAAAAAAAAAGCATCAATAAAAAAAAAGAGCAAAAAAAAAAAAAAAAAAAAAAAAAAAAAAAGTAAGAAAAAAGAAACATATAGAAGGTGTCATAGATTCTACTGCGTGAAATATGTATTTTTAGAGAGTGGTGAATATGTCTTTATGACCAACTAGTGGTTGTGGGTTGCTTATGCATCGAATAGGCCTCTCTGCTGTCCTCTTCCTCATCACGAAGCTAGTCGCTCTCAGCTTTGTGTCCCTACAAATCACACATATAGGGAGTATGGTGTTATAGATGCACACTCGCCAGTGGGCTCCAATAGGACCATGCTATGACAGTATAAGTGTCTGGAGGAAAGAGGACCATGTGTAAGAGTCCAGATAAGGGGGGATGTGAGGGCCCATCCATTCGCGTCGCTCATTCAAATTGGCATAACCAACGCCGGGTCTTATAGTGGATTCATGTGTGTGTGGTACTTGCCACTTGACGCATATAACGTCGCATCATACCAAAGCAACTGTGTGGTCGACCCAGCATCCTCCGCCAAGATGGATACATAAACGGCCTCCCCTCAAGTATTTTAAAACTTACCCCAGCCCCACCTTTAAGGAACCTGGGGGCCTGAGGAGGTCAAGACAGCAGGTTCTTAAAGTACCTTGAGGCTGCATGGCAAGGAGCCCAGCAATCCTACTTCATCCCGGCTCTCCGGTTAATGGCCCCAATCGAGCCCTATTAGAGTTACTGTGTTGTTTTGTAGGGAATGATGTGTGTGGATAATCTGTTAACGGGAGATAGTCTATGGCCCTCTAAGAGTGCTATCTTGACACCTGAAACGTTGTAGGGGAGTGCTATGAACTGCGGCGAAGTCAGGTGAATTAGAGTATCAGTCAGCTCATACTTCATATTCACATCACTGCTTCAACATAAATGGACAGGTGACTCAGCGCTGAGAATTCCGCAGTCGGGGTTTGTCTTGAAATCAAACCTGAAGGCTGTCTTCTCCCCTGCTCTCCCCAACATCTTGTTGAGGCGCCTCAATCCTATTTGAGACAAGGGGGTCTTATATAGCCAAGCTTGCTGGAACTCACTAAAATGTATGCGAGGGAAATGCCGTTTGGTCAAATTAACACCTATCTTCGTTCACTCCTGCCCTCTATCTCCTAAGTGCTGGGGATTACAGGCTATGCACCTACAGGAGCGACCTTTGTGAGAGGGTTTAAAGTGGTGGTAATTAGGTGGGCTATTGGAGAGGCAACTGAATGCGTATTGCTTATAAAAGAGTGATTTATAGATATTGTTATATGAAATAATAACAAAAAGTGGTGTTCAAAGTGCTCATTCACTTTTCTCTTAAAAGTCGCGATATGCTAATTTAAGCACTTAGTTCTTCATTCCCTCACTCAATTTTGAATGCGGAAACATATACAAAACAACTAAATTTGCAGCATGGACGTACTTTCTACATCTTTAGAATAGTCTCTATGGCATGTGATCTATCTGGAGATAAAGGTATACCAGAATTCTCACTACTCACCAAGATCGACCTTTAGAATTCTCCAGTGGTATTAAACAAGTTAACAAGTACAACATTTTTAGTAAGGAGAAGTTATCTTGAACTCAGTACAATGGAGCCCACCGTGTATGGACGAGGGATAAGTAGATATATGTCTCAAAATGATATTAATTCGCAGTCGCAATATTGGAAAACTCATCGCTTACTTTTGATAAGTTCCAAACGAATGACTAGCTACCAATCTATCTATATCTCTACCTAAGGTCATTGACACCCTGAAATACAAAGTTAGAATGATTTAAGTTTCTATTAGGCATCTATATTTAACATATTGATCGCGTGTAGGGATACCAGTCTGAGGTCGGTTTCACATATTAGACTTCCTAGCATATCGTGTAGATAAGTAATGCAACGGACTTACCTTATGGAATTTATTGTGTGATTTCTCATGTGGTTTTCTAGTACATGTATCTTTATCACATATCTGCACTCCATTATGAATCATCAGAGTCAACACCAAAGAATCTAATATCAGAACAACATGAGATATGACTACAGGGCACAAACGTATCATAAGAAAATCGCTAGATGCCGCTAATTGTTATATAGTGCTGTAGATATAAATTGTCATCAGTTTAAGAGTAACAATATCTGTGGAAAACTTGGTTATAGTGACAATAAGTCATTGATCTCAATTTTGGGAAAGGGCTTTATCAGTTGTTGTCGTATTACATTATATATATATTTACACATAACATTACTAATATATATATTGTTTTTTTTGTTTAGATTTCAAGGACTAAGATCACACACAAAGGACTTCTTATGGATGTTGTCAGATAGTCTTGTGTTTTTGTGTTTTTTTTTCTCTTTACCCTATTTGGTTCATCTTTTTGCGACAGGACTGTGAGCTATTCCCGTGAGCTCGCGGAACTGGTGTGCGAAAACTACAGACCTTATGCTTCCGCAACAGGTCTCTCGTGCGGCTCCCTGATCGATGCCACATCCAACCAGACTTCTCGATCCTGACACTCTGAGTTTCGCTCCCACAAGGAAGTGGTACGGATTAACAAGGGAACCCAATGCACTGGCGTCACATCTTACATGGCTCTGCTTAGGTTGGGGACCTTGCAGTCTATGCTATAACTTTTTTATATGCTGCCATGGTGTTCTTATGGTGTTGATATAATATTTGTTGTTCTTGGTGTTGCCAAAATGATGAAGCTGAGCAATCAAGCTTTCGTCTTGGATTTTATACTCTGTGTCAAATGGATATACCTCCTACTGATAATTTCTTGTCAGAAATAAGACCTGACATGACCATAGTCTATCGATATATTTGGGCCTCAAGCAGCCTGGCCCAAATGCATTAATGGAGATATTTGAAAACAGATACAAGTGGTGGTTTGAAGATTCCACACCTTTAATTGACATTGAGATGAGACCTCTGTACTTATTTCTATAAAAATGAGTATTATTAAACTCTTTATCTTAAGCCTTTGAGGTAAATAAAAGAATATTTAAGAATCTATTATATTAGTAGCTTCCCATAACATGGGACATGTACAAGTCCTTGAAAATGTTGTTATACTTGGTATGAAATGCAAAATGCCAAAATCTGATAAAAAGATGCGCGGAGACAATATAACAATTTCAAACTCTTAATAAACACTAGACATTTACTTGATTTACTTTTCAGCAGGAACGGGCTACCAGCTATGAACTAGAACCTTTTCGTAATCCCCAAAATTTACACTCCTACAATAATATTTTTCTGCCATACAATTCCTGTGCTTTTTTCAAAGTGGAGAAACATCAATAGACTCTTTTTTTAATCTTTTTCACTAGACAAATATCTCTATGAGTTAAGTATAGAATGACATTTTAATAAAAGTGTTCTTGCTAACTTGACACATCTTAAAAATTAATTTTGGCTGTAGTTCGTGGATCAACATCTCATTTAAACACATATGTCTATAACAAAGTAAACTACCATAACTATTTTTTTTTTTTTTATTTA
The DNA here is from genome assembly GCA_009823505.1 of Rhizomys pruinosus. NCBI lineage: Eukaryota > Metazoa > Chordata > Mammalia > Rodentia > Spalacidae > Rhizomys > Rhizomys pruinosus. The sequence continues at coordinate 682,613 of VZQC01003469.1, read as the reverse complement.
TATATATATGTATTATTGTTGCTTGTGCTTCATTAGTTAGGCGAAAGGTTATTCCTGGGACAGACTGTTCAGCCCATGAAAGGAAACAGCCAGAATTTTTTTTTTTTTTTCCAGGAATAACCTTTCGAGAGAGTGGACTGTTTTGCTTCTCATCCACTTGTGCCCCTGTTTCTAAGCCCAGGGAATAATCTGCGGGAGATAGGGTGTGAGGCCGTGGTCAGAATGTAAAGGCTTGCGATTGGGGTGAAGGGTGAAACTACGGCAATATATACTGGACTCCTCATTTGATAACTCTCTCATTGAACATTACAGATCCCCTCAAACCCCCGCTGGAAGGTTGGGGCTGTGGTGTGCTGGGGCACAACAGCCTGCAAATTGGTGTACATGAAGGATGCTTGTACCTCATCGGATTGTCACTTATAGCTAAAAAATTGGAAAAAATAAACTGAGAGAAAAATGCAGAACAGTTAAGGCAGAATGCATTATCTCCGGTTGAGGTCAGGCAAGAGGGTGGGGGGAATGGTAAGGGGGAAGATGGGGGTGAAGGGAAGGGGAGATATGCCTGAACTGAATTGGAAAATGATGTATGAAATGCACAAAGCATCAATAAAAAAAATGTTGTGAAAAAAAAAATTAAAAATAGTGTAACAGTCAAAAAAAAAATTAATTTTGGCTTCTTTCTCCAAAAGCCAATTACAGCATAAATGAGAACAGTTCATCAGTAGTTAGAAAGATTATTACTATAGTAGTTCTCCAATAATAATAATAATTTCCTTTCTGTAAGTGAAATTTTATTCCGGTGTATCAGAAGTAATCTAAATATTGTCACTTACTTCAGTAGATGTGACTAAAACCATGATTTAAACAAATGGAAACCACTGATTTGGAAAAAATAACTCATTAAATTGAAATAGTACCTATCAGCTATGGGAAACTTTCCAAGCATTCCCAAAGAGTTTCTTGCAGAAGGTATTTTCAGGTGAACTACAGTCATAACATCAACAACTAAAAATGTCTCAGATACAACATTAATGTCTTTGGCTTAAGTTTAACTTAAATTTAAATTTTGAATAAACAGCTCTCACCTCTAAATCAAGAATCACATTATCTGTAAATAATCTATCATTTTTGTGGGGTGAAATAAAAATAGGTACATGTGGAAGCAGCTATAAGGAAGACTCGCCATTTTATTATACAAGAGTTTGGTATGAATCTACTTTCTCCTAAGAGTGTTCAACAAATATCTTTCCCTTCTACCTTCCCTAGTTTCCTTACTCCTTATCTTGTATCTTAGACTTCATGAGCATTGGGTTAAAATGTTCCCTTTGGTATGGACCATAAATTTGGCATCACAAAAATCTCTGTTTGGTTGTAATATTGAGTGATGGACAACTCTTCAATCAATATTACAACTCTGATAGTTAGAATATTGATTGAGTGTATCGGGCTACTTAATTCCTAAGAGACATAGTCCCTATTTAGTACTTAAACACTGTTCTTCCCCTCTTTCATTACATTCCCTGTCATGACATCCTTCCATATTTTATTTTAATCTTTGATGTGTGGTGTTGGTCATGCCATTATTATACCCATCTTGAAAAGTACTGTTGAAGGGCTCTCTACATGGAAAAGATTGTTTTATTGGATACACCAAAGCATGAAAATTTTTAAAAATATTTATTATTTTTATTTTATGTACTTGACTGTGTTGTTTTCATGTGTGTAAGTGCACCCATTCCAAGAAATACCCACAGATGTCAGAAGAGGGCATCCAATCCCCTGCAATTGAATTAGGATGCTTGTTAGCTGCCATGTGGGAACTGGGAATCAGACTTGGGCCCTCTACAAGAGCACCCAGTGCTGTTAACCACTGAGCCATGTTTACAAGCCACTAAAAAATCAATTCTTGAGTTGAGTAAATCTCCTTTATCTTAGAGAGGAAATGGTGCTTGATGGATTCTGAATATTGTCAATTTTGTGATTGTGAATGTACAACTTAGTATTATGTTATTGAGTATGTTATATCATTAATCTTGTGGGTTTCCTCATTCATGTTGGTGTTAAGGTTCTGTGAAAACCTAGTAAGTGGGTAGGGTTTAGAATAATACCTGGCATCTATTGAGGTTTTAGCTCTGTTTGTTGTTGCCAATATCATCCATTTTATACTTGTCTTCTCTAGTAATAGCTACCTGTGAGAAAAATTTCTTTGTTAAAACTTTCTGAAATCCCTTTGACTAAACAAATGACAAAGACTTTTCCTAGTCCAACATTTGATAGTCTTAATTTACTTCAGGCCAATTTTCTATCCTGGTGAGCTGTTGATTGTATTAGGATGATGTGATTTGGCATTAACAGTTTTGAAGCACCAGAATGTTATTATGAAAAGATGAGTATTACAGGTTTTTCCCTTTTAATTAAATTGTGTAAACCAAATCAACCATTGGATTGTCCTGATAGCACATTTAAACCACTTTAAATTGGAAAACATACCCTGCCCTAACCATTTTTTCTTTGACTCATTATAGCCAATATAATGAAAATTGGTTAAAAGATATATGTCTGCTCCCAAATTAAGTTTGTATGATCCTTACTTAAATTTGGTACTTTAACAATTCTCTATCATATTGAAAGCAAAGTGATAACAGAGCTAAAAGTTAATGAAAAAAACTAATTAACTTGGGAGGTAGCTTCCTACTGTCAATTTTGCAAGGGTAAAGAGGTTATAGAGCATCTGGTAATGAAAATGTTGCTCAGAACAACAGCAAATACTTAGCAACAGAAACTTGACAAAACCCATCTATGCCACCCTCCATGTCCCAGCATTTTGAGTACGATTGACAGTTCTGTGGTGTGTGTGTGTGGGCACGCATCTGGAAGTAGGTAAAGGTTTATGTTAGAAATGGTATTGACGATTTTTTAAAACGAAAATCAATTTAGTAGATGATGCAATAGAAACAGGTTATCACATTATTAACTTTTTTTGTCTTTTTGAGATAGGGTCTCCTTGTAGCCTCAGCTGTCCTGGAACTCGCTCTGTAGACCAGGCTAGCCTTGAACTCACAAAGATCCGTCTGTCTCTGCCTCACGAGTGCTAGGATTAAAGGTGTGCGCCACCATGCCTGGCCACATTATTAACTTTTTAAAGGGTTACATTGGCAATAGTTATACCCAATATTGACTCAGTTATTCATAAGGTACATATTCCACTAAGAAAAGAAACTTCAAGTTGATGATTCATCTGGAAAGCCCTTATAAAATGGAGCATGTGCATGTATATATACAAGCAAGTGTGGGGTGTGTGATGATGAACATGTGTGTGAGGATATGAAATGGATTGTCTATGGAAAAATTAATATGTTCAATTAGTACTCTCTAACTGACTGAAACTTAAATGTATTCTCATAGTAATATATTTTCTGTGAGTCATATCAAGGCATATGATTATGCATATTCATGAAATTATAAATATTAGTATGTTCTTCATTACTCTGACTTACTTATTGGATCATTTAACAAAGAATAACTTCATCCCCCACGAATTTCCTAGGTATAATGGTAGTGCTACAGATGTGCTAGTGAATAAGACAATGTGACTCCTGTTTTTATGTAGATATCATTGTGGTGTGAGAAAATAGGAAAAAAGGAGTACATAAATCAGTGTGCAAGTATTAAGAACAATTGAAGAATCTATTTTAGACACCAGGTCATGTTGGCTTGTCCTGAGGAAGTGACATTTAAGGTGAAACTAGATGAAGAATTATGTACCAATGCTTCAAGCAAAGTCACAGTGTGTACGTGGGCTGTAAAAGAGCCAGGGGCTTGACATATTGAACCAAGGAAAATGAGTGTGGTTGGTGCAAGTTAAGTCATGGAGAAGAGACGCAAGATGAAGCTGGGCTGCAGAAAAAAGTCACGAACGGATGTACAGAGGCATACAAAGAGTTTTAGATTTTATTTATTCAACCTGTCTTGGAAACCAATGAAAAGTTTAAAATAGTATCATATAACCCTCTATATACAAGCTCACTTTGGTTACTCAATTCCTAATTAAATTATTCAGAGATGAGATGTACAGAATGATTTGAAAGCTTTTTCTGTAATCCAGGTGGTTACAGTGCCAATGAGAATGAGGAAGAGGAAGAACAGGTTGATATTTGAGAAGTGGAATATACTGAATTCGAAAGTAGAATGAGAAGAAATACAATGTCTTGTTTTGAGAATCTGAACCTGATATGGCACATAAAATTTGAGTGATGAGTACATTTAGGATAAAAGTTAAGGAATTTATTTAGTTATGTTAAATGAATTACATGATTATGAGACATTCCATTGATTAAAAATTTGTTAAAAATAAAAAATAAATAAATAAATAAATAAATAAATAAATAAATAAAAAGATATATAAAAAAATTCCAACTTCCTCTGCAAGATTTAGTGATTTAAGCAGGTACTCAGACTCATTCCTTCCACAGTAGATGTATTTTTTTCACAACCATCTCTGGCTATCTATTTCATCAATAGTAAAAAAAACTACATTTACATTACATGATTATTCTGGTGTAAGCAAGTCCTCCCCACACAGATTTACATACTTCAAATCTATTAGATTGAAGCTGAAATTTAAACTAGCTGCATGGGGCTAATGGTGTAGTTTGATTCCAATTTAACAGTTCATGAAGGTGAGTTTCAGATAGTAAAATGATTTTCTCTACTTTCTATATCTACAACGTGCCACTGGCATGTATGAAAGGATTTAAAATTCATTTCTAGTCTTTCTGACTTACCTATTTTTAGCTCTTTATTATGGAAAAATATACATGTAGACATTTCTAACCCTGACTATTTTTTGTTATTAATATTTATTTTATTTTTGTAATAACATTGATCCTGAATATTTTAAAATATTCAAACCACTTGCATTAATCAGAAATTTTTTGTCATCTTAAACAAAGAGTTTACACTAAGAAGATAAAATATGTTAACTAATCTAAAGTGGACAAGGAAAGGGTTAGTAGTGTATGTGTGGATACTTATCTAAAATTCACAACTCACATAAGCTGTGCCATCTATCTTTGGGAATACAGCTAGAAAAAAGGACCAAGGAAACTCAGGAACTTTGTTTCTATTGATCCCTTGCTACATGAAGGAAATAGCAGTTAAGAAGTGGAGTGTATCTCTCCTAATGTGTCCTATTCTCTATTCTACCTCTACTTGTTGGAGTGTTCATTTTCCATTTTTGTATGACATTCCAGGCAGAGCTCAGACAATTTTCTGATCATTCCTGAATAATCAAAATGCACTTCAGCTGATTCAGTAGTATGTATTACCTTAATGTTATACTGTATTTTCTGATGTTATAGATAAAGAAAATAACTTGGAACATATTGATTACATGACTTGATGATATATATGATGTAAAAAAGCAATTACTATCACAGAGAGGGCCTCTGACGTTGTATATATATAATATCACAGGGATATTTTAGGTTATCTGTATATTATGTAGATGGCAACTAGCTAAAACTGAGGATGTATCTGTTTAATTTAAAATAAATTGATTTAAATGGAAATAAAAACTATTGAGAAAAATGCTTGAACTATGTATATTTATCATCCATGACAATATAAAGGGACAATATTGACAATGACATAATTAGTAAATGGAGGGTAGATAGTTCAGCAGTTAAAATCATAGGTTGATTTGCAAAAGAAATGGTTTCTGTTCCTAGAACCCACATGGTGTCTTAACAACTGCCTTATCTCCAGCTCTAGGGGATGTTTCTCTTCTGACCTCTGTGGGTATTGCATCACTTGGGTGTACTGATATAATTGCAGGTATTAGAGTGATACACCTAAAATCAAAATAGTAAATAAAATTTTTAAATGAAAAAAAATCTGTAAAATGAGGACAAAATATAAATGAAATAAATAGATCCGATTACAATCAATTGAAATGAAAAATATCATCAAACTAGCAATCTGGAAAACAAGAGCATCTCAAATATAGATGCACACAAAAAGAAGTACCTGAAGTACATGAATTATAATGTACGACCAACGAGTTCACTCAAAATGTAGTGCATAAAAATATACATAAATTATCATAGACACTTTAATAGTGGCTGACACATTTAATACCAGTAACAGGGAAGAGAGATGCTAAGACAGAAAGATGGCCACAGGTATGAGGCCATCTTGATCTATATAGTGAGTCCAAGATCAGTCTAGGCTACAAAGGAAGAAAAGACCCTGCCTCAAATAAAAATGAAAAAAAAAATCCAGAAAATGTAAACAATAACAAAAATCAAAACATATTAATTATGTTGTGGTAAACAGTAAACAGATGGAACAGTTCTACTATAGTTTCAATAGGATGTGAAAACCAACGTTCAAAGAAGATTTGAAGACAATTTCTAACACATAAGAAAAATGGGTATTTCACTCAAAAGAAAGTTTTAAAGACCATTTTTTTATTTATAACTTAACAGAACTGGCTTAAAGTGTAGAAAATGGAAAACTGATCTCAAATAAAAAGAATACAGGGGAAAAATTTAAAGCTACAATAGATAACATACTGTTGATCTATAACAGATCCAATAGGATAACAACTAAATATCAATGCAAAGATATCCAGTCTATAGTATAATATATTCATTCATCTGCTACATTTAAAAATATAATAAGATACATTTAGCAGACAAATATGATTATTATAGTGTAGGTAATGTATTTCTTCCAGGAAGAAAAAAAAGTGACATAATGTTGTGACACAGATGCTGATACTTCAGTAAACTTAGTTCTTAGTTGCTTACTGAATATAAATTGCATTTTGAAATAAAAATTGATGATGAAACAGCAGCATGCAGTATAATAATGGGGTTTGAATTGATGTTATGCAATATTTTCAGTGGTTAATTAATGAAAATCAAGATAATTTTTGTTTTCTGGGAGACAGTATAAACAGCCAGAATGTGGGGATCCCTAGACCACGTCAGGTATCGATCTGGCTTCTACTCAGTCAAAGTAGTAATTTTCCATTGGGCCCCCTCTCAAGGTCAGTTGGTCAGCCGTAAGGAAGCCATTTTAACTTTAACCATGAAATGTTCCATAAACAGGATGTTCCTTGAACCCTAGTGTTGACTAATCCCAATGATCTGTATCAGCATGTTTGTTCCTTTACCCAACATTGTTGCACTTCCTTTTATGCCTACCTTTATATTCTGTGTATGAACCGGCAGTAAACGAGACTTGATCAGAACCTGTCTTTTCTCCATTCCTTGCATCTCTTGTCCCTTCCCCTCACTCCTCTTCCAGACCCCCGTTGACTGACCCGCTGGATGGGTCACCAGAATCCAGATAGGCACTATTAAGTGTTGAGCAAATTATAAGGACTAACTATTCTTAAAGTAGAAATGCAATCTGTAAACTACAGGATGCCCAAGGAAAGTAAAATGTTTAATTCTGTAAATGAAAAAAAGGAAGATAAGATGGAAAGAAAATATAATAATAACAAAACCCAAAACAAGTGGTAAAGAATACATCAAGGGGCTGGAGAGATGGCCTAGCAGTTAAGAGCACCGACTGCTCCTGCAGAGGTTCAATCCCCAGCACCCACATGGCAGCTAAGAACCATCTGAAACTCCAGTTCCAGAGGAATCAGACGCCCTCTTCTGACCTCTGCAGCATTACACGACATGGGTGGACAAACCTGCATGCACACAGTACATTCATACACATACGAAAATAAATAAATGAAAAATTTTAAAAGTTATTAAAAAAAGAATACATCAAAATACATGATAATGAAATGAAACAAGTGACCATCCCAGATTATAATGACAGAAACTACTTTTTATTGTGCATCCAAGAGAGACTAAATGCAAAATGAAAGATGAAAATCAGAGATTTATATATACACAGATATAGATGGGTATGGTGGTACACACCTTCAGTCCTATCACGCAGGAGGCAGAGGCAGGTGGATCTTATTGAGATTAATGCCAACCTGGCTTACATATTGAGTTCCAGACCACTGGAGGCTACAGAGAGACACTATATCAAGAATAACAAATGATGAATATAAATAAGTAAATAATTAAAATCTGTTATTTTTGACATTTTATGATTGCCAGAGTAAACCTGAAAAAAAGAGTTACAGAGTACCCTTTTGCTCTGCGCTCATTCCTCCCAATGACTATGCCCTGAAATCACAAATCTCTCACCAGGCCAACCTTGTGTTACACAGAACTCCACCCACTATGACATCAGCATTCCATCTAAGGTATTAGGTTCTGATTACACTGTAAACCCTACATTAGCATAATAAAATTAGGCAGAACCTGTCCACAATCTCGTCATCTCCATTCTCAAAGTCATACCTGTGATTTCTTACCTCACCCACCAGACCAGTGTGGTATAACTCAGACCATCAAATAAAAATCAAAAGTGACAATATGAACCACAGACCAAATGTTTCATATCTGAACTGAATCCAGCCAATTTATACCAACAAAAATATCAGAACTAAACTTCCATTCAACACAGTGAGGCTAGGATTTCATACCAGATACACAACACAATCATGTCCATATGATCAGGTCACATCATGAAAACATGAATAATATGAAAAGGCATGATAATATGTTCCCACTAAGTTCCACCAGTCTTAATGAAATGTTCTACAATGAGAACAATCCAGAGGAACCTCTCAACACAGAATGTAAAATAACATTCTTATCTATGATCAGGGAAGACAAGGAAATGAAAATAAAAGCATTTAGACAAACCCCTCAATGAAATAAAAAGTATAGGAATAATCTCCTGACTGAAGCTCAACAAGTACAAATATATGTCTGAATGAAATAACAAAGCAATTCAGAATTTTGAAAGTGAATTCATGAAAGAGATAAAAATATTGAGGAAAACAAGCTGAGATGGAGATGGAACTGAAAATCTCAATACCTCAGTTTGAAAAAACATGGAAAAGTGTTACCAACTGACTGAATAAAATGAAAAACAAATACAAAGTACCAGACCACAGGAGCCAAGCATACGATAAATTTAAAATAAAAACAAACATAGAATATGCAGGTACTTTGGGACACCATGAAAAAACAAATTAATCAGTTATAGTCATAGAAGAAGTAACAGAAGCTCAGATTGAAGAAATGGCATTGGCCAGATTTTTCAACAGGGTTATAAAAAAAAAACTTTCCTAAATTAAGGAAAAATACCCATTCATGTACAAGAAGCATACAAAATTCCAAATATATGGGAAAACCAAAGAAACCACACATGGTGTATCAGTGAAAACTCTATGCGTACAAGGAGTAGGCACTGAAAGCTGAAAGAGGAAAGCAACAAATTATGTACAAAGGTAACCCATCAGCATGACAGACATATCAATGCAATTTTTTCAGTATGGCTTCTGGAGAGTACCTTCTGGAATATATCGCTCCAGGAGAGATATATTCTAAATTCTAAACAGCCACAGAAGTCAACACAGACTACATTACAGAGTAAAACTATCTAGTGTACTTAAAGAGAAAAACTATCTACTGTACTTAAAGAGAAAGATATCCAGTCCACAGTATACTGTATTCATTTATCTCCTACACAGGATGAAGGATAAAAAAAAAACATTTAAAAATATATTGATAAGATACATTTAGCACACAAATATGATTGTTATAGAGTAGGTAAAGTATTTCTTCCAGGAAGAAAAGAAATGACATAATGTTGTGACATATATGCTGATACTTCAGTAAACTTAGTTCTTAGTTTCCTACTGAATATAAATTGCATTTTGAAATAATAATGGATGATGGAATTCCAAGATAAAAGTGCCACTACTGCACCAATAAAGTTTGTTGTGTTGGTCATTGTGGTTATTAGGCTTTATACCTAAGATTGGACCACTGATTGCTTTTCTCCCTTAGCAACATGCATAGTATCTTCAAAACTATGAGTTAGTCTTCAGAGATGTAGTTTCCATGACAGTTCTCAGCTCAATTCTTCCAAGTCCTGTATGCGATGTATGTCTTATCTTCAGCAACTGGGTCTTATTTCCAAGTTCTGAGAGGCAAACAAGCATTGTGACAGTAGCCTACATAACTTTGTATGCCTTGTAGAATATCCTGAAACACAACTCAAAGCTAGTTTTCTCATGTTTGTCATTCTGTTTCTTGTTATATAGATTTCAGCTGTACACTTCCTAAGTTTTTCATATCCCTAGACAAACATAATTTCTTACTGTTCTAGTTTGTCTTCCATTGCTGTGACAAAACACTCGGACCAACACCAACTTGGGGAGGAAAGGGGTTATTCAGCTTACATCTCCTGGGTCACAGTTCATCACTTAGGGAGCCCAAGGCAGGAACTCAGTGCAGGAACCTGGAGGCAGGAGCTGAAGCACAAGCCATGGAGGAATGCTGTTTACTGGCTTGCTCCCCTGGCTCATGCCCAGCCTGCCTTCTTATACCTTACACAACAACCTGCCCAGGGTGGCACCACTCATTTTGGGCTAAGCCCTCCCGCACTGCTTGATCATGAAGACAATACTCCACAGATTTGGCCACAGGCCAATCCAATGGAGCCAATTCCCCAATTGAGGCTCCCTCAACCCAGGTGTGTCAAGTTGACATTAAAGCTATCCAGCACAATTGACCCCTTGTCAACTTGACACACAAAACACATCACTATTAGACCACCACCTTTCCAGTTCTTATCCTCAAAGTATGATGTTAACATTAATCACAACATAAGACAGTACAACCTTAAAAGCCCCACAGTCCTTAAAATGTCCAAACACTTAAAAGTTCACAATCCGTTAAAAGTCTGTTAACTGTGGGCTGCTGTAAAATCCAAAACAAGTACTGTCTTACTTCAAAGGGAAGAATCAGGCACACTCAAACAAAACCTACGTCCAGCAAAGTAGCTCAAGGCTGGACACCTGGGATTCACTCACGATCTTCTGGGCTCCAATTTGGGGTTTCAGCAGCTCTGCTTCTCCGACTCTGCCATCCATAGAACACACAGCTCATCTCTTGGCTCAGGCTAACTCCATTCCACATGTTCTGCTGCCCTTGGTGGTCATCCCACGGTCCTGGCATCTCCAAAAAAGCTGGGGTCTCTGCTGAAACTGAGGCAGCACCTTCACCAATGGTCTCTTCTGACCTCTCCTGCTGCAAAGCCTCAGCTTCTCTTCATGACCCCTGCAATCCTGGGGTCTTCACTGCAGCCGAGGTGCACTTCCACCAATGGTCTTTCCTGACCTCTCACAGTGCCAAGCCTCAGCTGCTCTCTGTGACCCCTTCACATTTCAACACAAAAACCATATAGGAGACTCTTACACATTACCAAGTCCTGATTCTGGCTTGAGATGGAGGCTTGGGCTCCCTCTGGACCACAGCTTCTGTGTGCTTACTGTGAGGAAATTCTTCCCAGATTTCACCACAGTGATGCTGGTTTCTTGTTACTTACAGCTGATTTTTCAGCCCCAGCTAACCAATATCAGTTGTCCCAGTACAACAAAGATTTCACTTCAGGTTGTGCTCTCTTCTTAATCATAGCTGATTCTTCAGCCCCAGCTGACAAGAACCCACAGAATCTCAATTCAAAAATATTATACAAATAGCCCTGATAGTCTCTGCTTCCCTTTGAAGCTTCACAAGCCAGGCTTCCATTATCTACAGCTTTCAGCATAACTGTTCCAAGTTCCACAACAACAAACTCTAAGCCCTCAATGGCTTTTCCAGCCCAAAGTTCCAAACCCTTCCACAATCCTCCCCAAAACACCAAGGTCAGGTCTGTCACATCCATACCTCACTCCTGGTACAAATTTCTGTTCTAGTTTTCTTCTCCATCGCTGTGACAAGG
>VZQC01003469.1:644489-670116 GCA_009823505.1 Rhizomys pruinosus | reverse complement strand
AAAAAAAAAAAAAAAAAAAGAATGCACCTTTCAACTCTCATCATCAAAGCTTACTTGTATAACAGAGAGTGATGAATTTAAAAGGCAACAACTTGCCAAAGATTATAAGAGCTCCTTGGGACCTTGCTATATGAACCTATCATAATGATGACAGCATGTGCAGGACCTGTGCTGACTTGATCAGATAAAAATCTATAGTACTGGGGAAATAGAAGCCCTCAACATTAGCTAAATAATTTTTAGCAGCTGATTACTTATGTGTGAGGGGAGAGTAGATCTTTATGGGAGAGACTGTAGGTGGGCTGTCTAGACTCCAGCGGATGAACTTGGACTGAGGGACATCTGGATGCACAAACCTTACTTGATAGGCCTTAACATGTATGCCAGAATGAATGAGATTCAGTTGGGAGGTCTATAAGGGGCATGGATGGAGGAGTGGTTATAATGATTAATAAGATTTTTTATGTGAAATGTGTCATTGTTCATTGTCTTTGAGTCACACATGACTGTATTCCACATGCTGTTCTTCCCTTCTTGGCTCATCTCCAGGACTGCCCTCTGCCTGCAGGCTAACAGTCTCTGGGCTTAGCTCTGGTAAGTAGAGGGGAGGGAAAAATGCAGGAGATCACCCGTGGGAAATTAATGGACTCACATGCAGAGAGCCGGGAGGATACTAACTCCGTTTATTTTCTGTCAGTGAGGTCTATATATTGAAGGCTACTGTGGTCTTTGCAAGGGAGTGGGGGGGGCAGGCAGACGGGAAGGGCAAGCCACCGTGGCTTTAATGGGGGGATGAAGAGCTCCTGTTTGTGCAACAGCTAACTAGAAGGACGGCATTTTGCTCAATGCCTCAAGGAAAGGGGCCATCTTGTCCTGGAACTTTGCAGAGATAGGGCAAACAAGAAACATTGTAATATCCCAAACCTTCTGGGGAGCTACAGATAACTCACAGAGGCAATTGAATGCCCACAGAGATATAAGATAACTGGAAATCTTATGGGACAGGTCTTACAATTTCTTGCCTCAAGCCAGACAGAAAGATTCATTCCCACAGAAATGCACACAAATTCAATAAAAATTTACAGTAAGAGAAGGTATGTTCATATGACAAAATACCTGAAATCTGGTGGAGGGGCTATGTATGGTTCAGAGGGCTTAAGGAGCCTACATTTGATTAAGATATATTATATAAAATATATAAAAACTCAAAAAAGCCACTAAAAACCCTATGTGTTAGTAAATTAAAAAAATCTAAAATAAATAGATAATTTTCTAGATTCAATCAAACCACTAAATCTTAACCAATATATCAACTACTCAAACAAAGTANACCCAGGTCCAAATGGATTCACAACAGAAATTTTAAAGTTGTTCATAGAGAAACTATAACCAATATTGCTTTGAGTTTCCAAAAATGAATATTTTGGGGAGAACTCTCAAACCCTTATGAATCAGGTATTAGTCTAATTCCAAAGGCAGGTGAACAAAAAATGAAAACGGAAACATTTCAGTTCATTATACCTAATAAATATAAATGTAAAATTTCTCAATAAAATTCTTGCAAATCCAATGTAGGCAGTTATAAAAAATATCATCAACCATAATCAAGTTGGCTTTATCCATAGATGATGAGATGATTCAATATATGTAGCTCAATAAATGTAATAAATCATATAAAGGGACTTAAATACAAAAATTGCATAATCGTCTCAATAAATACACAAAAGAACTTTGAAAAACCCTACATACTTTTATAATAAAAGTTCTCGAGGAAAATGGAGTGCAGAGAACTTACCTCAGTATAATTAAGGCCATATAAAAGAAACCCATAGATAATATGATTTTAAATGGAGAAAAACTTGGAGTAGTCCCTGTAAAATCAGGAACCAGACAAGACTCTCTTCACTTCATTTCAACAGTTCTTGAAACCCTAGCTATCACAGTCAGATGAATGAAGGAACAATACATGGAAAAGAAGATGTCAAAATATTCCCAATAGCAGATGATATGTTATATATAAAAGATTCAAAATATTCCACCCAAAAATTCTAGAAATTATCAACAGTTTCAACTAACTTGCAGGATACAAAATCAGTTTACAAAAATCACTATCTTTTCTTACATATAAATAGCAAGCATTCAGAGAAGAAGATGATGGAAACACTCCCATTCACAATAGCCTAAAGAAATCTATGAATAGGTTCAGAGCATAAAGATCTCTAAAAAGAAAACTTGAAATCTTAGAAGAAAGTCAATGAAGAAGACAAAAAAAGAAAAGTCCCTCCATGTTCATGGAACAATAGAATTAATAATGTGAAAATGACCAAACTTCAAAAAGCAACATACAGGGGCTGGAGTGATGGCTCAGTGGTTAAGAGTACTGATTGCTCTTAATCCAGGTTGGGTTCCCAGCACTCACATCGCAGCTAACAACTCTCTGTACCTCCGGTTCCAAGAGATCCAAATCCTCTTCTGACGTCCACAGGCATTGCACTACAAGGATGCACTTACATATAAACAAGTATTATATTCATAAACATAAAGTAAATAAACACATAACTAACAACTAACTAAATAAATATTTAAGTGATTTATAGATTTAATGCAATCTAAATCACAATCCCCATGGCTTTATTCACAGAAAAAGAAAAAAATCCTAAAATTAATATGGAGTCACAAAAGACTATAGATAGCAATAGCAATCCTGAGAAGTACAATGCTGTAGGGACTACCATACTAGATTTCAAACTATTTTAGAGAGCTATAGTAACAAAACCAGCATGGTACTGGCAAAAAGCAAAACATGTAGATCAACAGAACACAATAGAAGGCCCAAACATGAGTGTGTTTAATTAGATCCTCGTTTATGCTTTTATTGAAGTTTTCTATATTTCAGACATCATTTTTCAGTTCAATTTAGACATATTCCCATTTTCCATCCCCTCGCCCCACCCCAGATCATGCATTCTGTAATAACTGTCCTGCATCTTTCTCTGTCTTTCTTTATTTTTTCTTTTTTTTTTTTTTGGTATGTTTAGGAATTCACATTTTCCTCCTTCAATTTTATATTTCTCTAAAATATGAACACATACTTTCTACCCATATACAGTAATTACAGAGTCTGAAAATAAGTGGTGGATCTATTCTAGAGCCTGTTAAGAGATTTACATTATAACAACATAGTTGCTTGCAGATAAACAGAAATATAACAATAATGTTATTGGGTTTGCCTTTCATCTGGGGATTTGGTGTTAGCATCCACAAATGAGGGAAATATTCACCACTTGTTTTTCTGGGACTGTGTTACTCCCACAAGTTCCATCCATTTACCTGCAAAGGTCACGATGTCATCTTTCTTTATCACTGAATAGTACTCCATTGTGTAGATGTACCACTCATCTGTTGAAGGGCCTTTGGGTTGGTTCCAGCTCTTCACTATTGTGAAGAGAACTGCAATAAACATGGATGTGCATGTATCTTTGCTGTAGGATGAGTCTTTTGGGTATATACCCAGGAGTGGTATGACTGAGTCAGGTGGTAGGCTCATTTTGAGTCTTTTAAGGGTTCTCCACACTGCTTTCCATAATGGTTGTACAAGTTTACATTCCCACCAGCAGTGGATGAATGTTCCCCTTTCCCCACAACATCTCCAGCATTTAGTGTCTTTTGTTTTCTTGATCTTAGTCAGTCGTATTGGAGTGAGATGATATCTGAGAGTGGTTTTAATTTGCATTTCCTTAATTATTAATGATGTTGAACACTTTTTAAGATGTTTCTCANATAATAGGTGAGGTAGCCCAGACTCTGAACAATTATCAATGCATGTTCTCTCTCATTTCTGAATGGAGGTTTCAAATCCTTAGATGTGAATATATCCAAAGGCCAGGAAAATAGATAAGAAACATGGCCGGGTGGGGGGGGGGGAGATGAAGCTTGAAAGACATGAGTAAAAAGACACAAGTGTTATCCAGGAATAAATGGGGAAAATGAGGTGTCCTATAAATGGGAAGGTAAAAGGAAGAGCACTCTAGGGGGCAGAGAGGAAGGAGAGATAAATAATACTTATGTGAAAAATCATAGGGAACTCTATATATTTCATAAGCCTATTGAAAATATGCATGTAATAGATACATAAGTGCATGTGTATAGCTGAAAGCTATGTAAAAAAGATGACAGAGCCAGGCAAGGAAAACCTCCCTATGAGTCATTGGTCAGAACAGTTCAAGAGACTTCCAATTTAATATAAGCTATTGCAGTAGCCCATGATTACCTCCAAGAACATGAAGGTAACACACGATTACTGAAGACACCACATCCTTCACACACAGGACTTGCAGGAATTGAGCTGGGACTGACCTTGAAGTTTCTTCCCCCAAAGCCTAATTCTTCTGATATCAGAAGATACTATGCAAGCTGTCAAGGGAGAAAAGCTATCAATATTCTTCCTCAGCTCTAAAACCTACAAACCACAACAAAGTTCAGCCTAGAAAGTTATCTGTATAGGTACATTAGTAGCACATTTATCTTGGGAGTAATCAACAGCTGTCTAATTTGGACTTAAATCCTATTCAATAGTAGAGAATTCATGAATGATACTATACACACAGCCAAGTACATATAGTGGAGAGGTCATAAACCCAGAGAAGAACCTACATTATTTCTAGCTATATTTCTAAATACTTATCCTTATACTCAGAGACAAATTTAGATCTCACCACTCCTCAAAGTAGTCTCATCTTGTAAAAGATGGATACTAATACAAAGTTCTACAGTTGGTCTATCGCAGAGAACAAATAACTATGAGTTACCTAATCCTAAGTGATACATGTACAATGCAACCTACGGGTTTCATACCTAAGGGTCAGAAAACATCACAGAAGAGGAGGGTAGAAAGACTTTAATACCCAGAGGGATAAAAATTCTTCTGCTAGGTAATGCGTTCTGAAGATGATAGGAAAGCTACATTCATCGAAGTTCCACATTCTGGTAGCCTATCAAGATCTACCTAATACCATGACCAGTTGACATGCCAAATTGGATGAGGAAAATATCACAAGGCTTAACTAAAGTTTAAGAGCTGTAAGCGGGGGCTGGAGAGATGGCCTAGCGGTTAAGAGCGCCGACTGCTCTTACAGAGGACCCGGGTTCGATCCCCAGCACCCACATGGCGGCCAAGAACCGTCTGAAACTCCAATTCCAGGAGAACTCCAGTTCCAGGGGAATCCGACACCCTCTTCTGACCTCCGCGGCATTGCACGACATGGGTGCACAAACTTGCATGCAGACAGTACATTTATACACATACAAAAATAAATAAATAAATTTAAAAAAAAAAAAGAGCTGTAAGCAACCAATGGAGGCTGAGGGAAAGAACATGGGTTTCTCCAGGTATGAGCTGCTTGAGAGATTGTCCATTCCTAAGTGGGCAGACCTAAATTCAAGTGCTCAGTAGCACCACTAAATGGGCTCATGAATTATATATGTACATATTTTCATATTTATATGTGGGAAAACTTAGTTGAGATGGGTTGAATTCTAAGCCAATGGTACCTCCCTGGCCACACCCATGGGGTGGAGTGTAGTGATGAAAAGATTTAGCATTCCTGAGGATTGAGTCATGATGGATATTTAAGCAGACATGTTGGAATAAAATCTCTCTCTGCATTTGAACCTCAACCTGCGTACACGTGGTGTGCTTTCCTGCGTGTATTTTCCACATGGGTGGTCCCAGGATTAAGCGGGCCCCACCACAAATCTTGGCAGTGACACCACAAATGGAGACACCAACGTGGGGGGCATGGAGACCAGTTTGGTAAGCTAGAATCTCTGCAAGATGGGAAATAACACTTTCAAGGAAGCTATGTTCTAGGAGGAATTGTTTTGTGATGTATGGCATGTGTTTGTTGACTGTGTGCTGTGGCTTGCTGTGGCTGTTGTGTTTCAAGTTGTGGCATGGAGAAAGTTTAGCATCTCCAAGTCAGTGAAGGCATGGACTAAGGATGGACACAGAGGGAATTCTCCTATTGACTCTGGTGGTGAGGCTGTGGATGATGCTGATGGAGACTTGGCCTGTGTGCCAGAGACCCTTTCTCTGATAGGCTTTGGGAAGCTTGCATTCTCTTGTGGGTTTTCACCCACTCGGTGGGACACAATTATGCAGCCCGTGGGTGCTGTTTTGGCTTCCCTGGATTGGGGGCATCTGTTGCTTCCCCAGCCTTCCCAAGTGGCAGGTATTCAGAAAAATTGTGAGGAGGAGCCCTTCCTCTCCCGTCCGGTTTGCCTTCTAGAGGTTTTGAAATGTGCTTGGAACCTGCCCTGCAGCCTGGGGTCCTGGTTTCTGCCTTCTGGCCACAGTTCAGGTGGCAAAGGTCACAGAGGCTGGAAGGACAGGTGTGCCCACGGAACAAGCAAGCTTTTTGCAGCAAGCATTCCATACAGGTGTTCATTTGCACCTTTGCACAGACAGGCTTGGGTTGTAGAGGCAACCACCCAGGAATTAATCTACCAACACTGGCTTGCATGGAAGCTTGTGAAAAGCCAGCCACAGTCTAAATGTGTTTTTAAAAAGTGTCCTCCTTAAAGTTTTTTCTGTAGATAGTGTAAAATAGTACTTAATTCTGCTGAAGTTTCCTTTTGTCTGCTCAACTTCCCCCAAGATCTCATCTAGAGGCCAGTCTTCTATGACGCAAATTGAGTTTGTAAATTCCAGTCTTGGTGGTGGCTCACTGAACTCTGTGAGCTCTGGGCCAGCCTACTCTACAGAGTGACCTCCCGGCGGGCTCTGACTGTAAGAAAGCCCTGCCTTGAAAAGACCAAAGGCAAAATATGAAGCTGTTACATTTTTCAGTTTGTAGCTGTTTGTAGATACTTTGGTTAATCTAGTTCAATGTATGTTCTGTGCCCCTCTCCTGCTCTGGAAACAGCGGATGGCTGGTGGAGGAAGGGCTGACTTTGCAGTATTCTGTGGTTCACTGAGAAGCATGAAGTCTCAGGCTTGAGCCCAGGGCAGTGCTTCATCTTTCATTGTGTTTTAAAGGTGCAGCTTTGATTCCAATACTTGGGAGACAGACTGTGGACCTCCACCCTAACAAGTTGTATCACTTAAGTAATTCAAATCTATCTCAGCATGCTTAACTTAAAGTATATTTTTACTTAACCCCCGGGTACCCTAGATATGGTTGATTGAATTTTATCTTGCTCCTTTTACATATGTTTCACCTTAAAAATCTCTTCTCACAGAATTTTAGGTCACACGTGGTCTGAGCTCTGGCCTGGCGCCATAAGCCTGCCTGCTGTGCATGCATACCAGCTTGCAGACTCAGCACATGATATCTAAATCATGTCCAATAAATTTCGATTTTAGATAACATTCTTTTGATTTAAGCATTTTGGAAACAAGTTAGATGGATTTCTAGGAGAATTTACAGGCCTTGGAGTTCTAACAAAACAAACTTGCTCTGATAAATTGTCTTTTTTAAGGACCATTGGTAAAAGTCTCTTTAACAACATGAATTGATATTTTGGTTCAATTTAAATAAGAAATTTTTTGACTAAAACTGTTTTATGGTTCTTTAAGCCCATCTTCAAGCTGTGTGTATGTGTGAGTGAATGCGAGTTCCCACTTTTAATTCATTATAATCCTACAGGTTTAAATCTATTTAGCTGGCTATAAACAAAAATAGATTCAATTCATAGAAAATGTTTGTTTTATACCCCTCAGATTTAACAATTTTTAATTGGGTTTATAGTATGCATATTATTCAGTTTAATGGCAGATTAATGTTAATTATTATTAGTAATTGTTATTTATAGTTATAGATATAATTATTTATAAGAATTAATATAAATTCAGTCTTACAGTAAATTATTCATTGTTGTTGGCTATTATTATTGACAATTGTTATTCATAATTATTAATGATTGTTGTGACTAATAATGGTTAATTATTAATAATTAATAATTGTTGTGATTGTTATTGTGATTTTGGATAATTATTATCATTCTTCCAAAGTCCTTAATAATAAGACAAGATGGATCGTTCCAAGACTATAAACAACTTTGGTCTGTCTACTTTGGGACTCCTCAATGTTTAGATTTGTAAATAATATAGGGACAGTTAGGCTTAGCAGAGGGACAGCTTAGGAGTAATTAACCAGAAGGGACAGGATAGGGAAAGAATAGTAAACTTTAGAGATAGTTCATTGAAGGCAAGTGGTTGCAAATGGGCCTCAGAGGTGGCATATGGATCTCAGCTGTTTTATGAGTTACTAGGACATTTATTCTAATTATGTAAAAATAACCCTATAACAAATTATAAAAAATTCATGTTTTTCATTGGACAACAAACAATATGGTGTTCTTCTCTTACAGGTCAAAGTAACAAATGTTTATTATGTATGTATGTATGTATCTGTGTATGTATGTGGACGCACACGTGTGTATGGGTGTGTGTACTTGTCTTCTAAGTATATTTCAATGTTAACAGTCATGATACCAGTAAAAATATTGCCTCTGAGTTGGAACGTGGCCCTTCCTTCTCAAGACGCAAATTTATATTAAACAGCCAAAACATAATTCAATTTCAACAAAGGTTATGGGTTATATATTAAAAATTTTAAAATAATGGATCTACACTGCCACCTACTGGTTACGCTCTTTCAACATCTAAAACAAAGACGCAACCAGGTTTTCATTGTATTAAAGTGTCAATTCCAGATGGATCAAAGACCTCAATGTGAAATCCAAAACTCTGGAGGTGATAGAAGAGAAATTTGGTGGCAGACTACAGGACATAGGAGTAGGAAAAGACTTCCTAAATCAGACAGCAGCTGCATGGGAAATAGGATTGACAATTGAAAAATGGGACCTCATTAAACTCAAAAGCTTCTTTACATC
Organism: Rhizomys pruinosus; assembly: GCA_009823505.1. NCBI lineage: Eukaryota > Metazoa > Chordata > Mammalia > Rodentia > Spalacidae > Rhizomys > Rhizomys pruinosus. The sequence continues at coordinate 661,221 of VZQC01003469.1, read as the reverse complement.
AAAGGAAACAATAAAGGAAGTGAAGAGAAAACCCACGGAGTGGGAAGAGACCTTCACAGCAGATACATATGACAAAGCATTAATTTCCAGAGTACACAAGCTACTCAAAAAAACAAAGAAGAAAGAAAACAAATGAATCACTCAAAAGATTGAGCAAAGATCTGAATAGAGACTTCACAGAGGAGGAATTGGAGATGGCTGAGAAACATCTTAAGTGTTCAACATCGCTAATAATTAAGGAAATGCAAATTAAAACCACTTCAATATACTATCTTACTCCAATAAGACTGGCTAGGATCAAGAAAACAAATGATACCAAGTGCTGGAGAAGTTGAGGGGAAAGGGGAACACTCATCCATTGCTGTTGGGAATGTAAACTTGTACAGCCACTATAGAAAGCAGTGTGGAGAAACCTTGGGAGACTCAAATTGAGCCTGCCATTTGACCCAGTCATACCACTCCTGGGTATAAAACCACAAGACTCATCTTACTGCAGAGATACATGCACAGCTATGTTTATTGCAGCTCTGTTCACAGTAGTGAAAAGCTGGAAGCATCCCAAATGCCCCTCAACTGATGAGTGGATAGAGAAAATGTGGTACATGTACACAATGGAATTCAATGCAGCAGTAAAGAAAGACAACATCATGAACTTTGCAGGTAAATGGATGGAGCTAGAAGACATTATGTTAAGTGAAGTAACACAGTCCCAGAAAAACAAACGACAAATGGTGTCCCTCATATGTGGATGCTAGTACCAACAACCCAGATATAAATATTTCTCATGGAGAGGGATGCATAGTAAAAGAACAACAACAGAAAGACTGCATCAGAAAATGGACTGAAATGGTGAATTGGGAAGGGGGGATGGGTGGGAGAGGGACACGGATGTATATTCAATCAAGGCATATTTAATTGATGTGAGTTCAGCAAGTACTCAGTTTCACCTAGACACTGTCTACAGGATACATGGTGTTTTAGGACTTAGTAAAAGTAAATATGTGTATATTAAACAACATTGGTTTACAGACTCTGATAAAAACGGTAATGCATCTGAGTTAAATGTAGATATAATTTGCTGTTGTCCACATTTGTTTTACACAAAATCTCTAGAGCAATAACTTTGGGATTGGCACATACAAATGTTCTCTATAATTTCTCTGTTGTACAGTATCACCTTGTAGCATTCTCTTTAAGATGATTTAAAGCAAAAATTAAGTTTGCTTCCCAAGTTAATCATATATAGTCACCCAAAACAACATGGGTGAATTTGATGAAATCTGTGCCTTGATTCCACCCTATAGTTATGTATAATACAACTGTCTTCTGGAGACTCATGGGTTAAAAAAAAGGGGGGGGGGTGGTACAGACAGACATGAAACCTTCTAGTCAAGAACCTTGCAATTCAAATCTTAAAACTAACTATGGGAAGAGATTTGTTTGTTCCAACAGGACAAAATGTCACCAACTTAACGGCTGAGAAAGAAAAGATACAGCTTTGCATTGAGTAGGATGTACCAAAAAGTGGCAACTGAAAGGTTGACCCGTCTGAACACTGAAAGGAAGAAAAGCCTCAGATTGCCATAAACATCGAACCCTTCTGTGGATCCTACATGTAACAACTATCTATAATGAGTCCTAATGAAACTTATACCTTCTAGGTGCAACAAAGGTTTTGATATGACTTTCTTGCCTCCCCCCCCATAGAACAAGGAGAAATATGACGATGATGATGTCATTTTCCAACTGTAAATTGGAGACAACTATTATAGAGGTAATCTCTTATAAAACCGGTAAAAATGCCTTCTTTAATTGACTAATAGACATAAGAACTGTGAAAAGGATTATACTCTGTTCAGAACCAAATATAATACTAAAGTCCTTGGGCTATGCACTTAGGCAAAGTATATTAATGCAGGAGCTCTGACATCAGCAATGGATTGTTCTACCAGGGGGATGTTGGCCAGGGGATCCAAGGCCCCACAAAAGGTAAGGGCTCCTTGCCCCTAAGTTGGGATACCTGCAGGAGGAGAGGCGATAAGACCCTGCTGCCGAAGACCTGACGTTAACATGGGAGGGATGTATTGAGACCGCACATGCAAGGGTACAGATGGCCTCTGGAATGCCAGAGAGTGTTCCCAAAGGCCACTAAACCAATAAAGCAAATACGGGTCTCCCTGAGTCAAGCAAGACTCCACCATCAGCACCAGCTACACTTCACCTGCCTGGAAATACTGTGCAGCAGAGGCAGCCATGTGCCTGTATATCCCAAATCTAATTGGCTGTTGGCTCTCTCCTTGGAGGAATAACCCATGGCTGATGCCACAAGCCTACATCCTCTACAGGTTAGGAGATGTCATAAGCCACAGTAAGACCCTGTTATATTTATCAGGGGGTAAAAATGTAATTCATGAATTAACATATCATCCAAACATATGTGTCTATGCCAAAGTAACCTACCATAACTATTAGTGCTGCTTAAATACCTATATATCTAATTGCTTGTGCTTCATTAGTAGGATCGAAAGGTTATTCCTGGACAAACTGTCAGCCCATGAAAGGAAACAGCCAGAATTGACCAGAGTCCAAGACAACAGCTCCAGAGAAAGTAGACTGTTTTGCTTCTCATCCACCTGTGCCCCTTTTCTAAGCCTAGGGAACAATCTGCAGAAGAGGGGGCATGGTAGAATGTAAGGGCTGTGATTGGGGTGAATGGTGAAACTACAACAATATTGTCTGGACAATTGTTGGATCAACTTGATTGAACATACAAGCCCTCCACCCCCCACTGGATGGTGGGACCCATGGGTTGTGTGGGTTTGGACACAACTGCTTGCAAATTGGTTTTACATGAAGAATGCTTGTACTCATAAATTATCACTTATTGTTAAAAAAAATGAAGAAAAAAACAGATAAAGATGCAGGACAGTTATGGCAGAATGCATGATCTGGGATGGGGTTGGGTGGGGGGGTAGGGGGAAGGGAAAGGGAAATATGCCTGGAACTGGAAAATGATCTATGAAATACACAAAGCATTAATAAAAAAATAGGTAAAATTCATGTAAACAAAAATATGAAATAAAAAAACAAAACAAAAACAAATTTAAAATGATGGATCTACACTGCCTCCTACTGGTTACGCTCTTTCAACATCTAAAACAAAGATGCAACCAGGTTTTCATTGTATTAAAGTGTTAATAAGTTTTTCGGTATTTGGGAATAAAAAATAAAAGGTATAAAATTTTAAAAATTAAAAAAATTAAAAAATTGAATTACAAATAACATCATTGTCGAATTTGTGTCCGCCATTTTTTTAATTATTTGCGTGCATACAGGCTAAGCCTGCATTTTGTTCAGATGACCAGTGGGTAGCTGGTGTTGTGGCCTGCATTTCATTTGGGTGACCAGTTGGTTTGGAAAAAGCCTTCCTTTGCGGACCACCAACCTGGGAAGCTGGTGTAAAATTCCTGTCCTGGACGTGGGCAGGTGGAAAGTTATGGCCAAGAGTGGGAAACGTGTCTCATTGTCCCAGGCTAAGGACCCAAGCAGGAAGTTACCACTTTGGTCAGGTCACAGAAGTGACCAACTGTCCTCTAAGCAATGAGGCCAGTTCCCCACAATGTCCAAAAAGTGGGCACTGTGTGTCCCTCTCCCCTTAGCAGGACTGCAATGCACCTGTTCATGACAAAGGACGCATCCTAGAAGCTCCCACAAAAACAAAACAAAAAAAAAAATCAAAATGGTAATAATGGTAACAACTTCTCATGAGGCATATCTAGCCAGTCTTTATTTGACTAATGGGCATAAGAACTGTAAAAGAAAATTGTATTAAGAGCTAAAATATTGAAAAATCTTTAAAGCAGGTTTTCATGCCAGTCCTGGAGAAGGCCAAGAGCTTGGAGAAAGATAGTTATTAAAATCCACTTTGTAAGGTTTGCAGTTAAAATGGTAATACATTTGAACTAATCGGGAATCTAAAATGTTAATTGTTTTATTTGTAATCTGTATCAAATTTCCAACAATAACTTTGGGGTTAAGGTACACAAATGGTCTCTATATTTTTCTGGGTTATACAGTATCACCTTGTAATATTTTCTCTTACTTGTAGGATAATTTAAGGAAATTAAGTTTAAGTTCACTTCCCAAATAAATAGCATACAGTCAATGAAAAACAATTTGGGTAAATTTAATAAAAATTTACACCTTGGTTCCTGTTTATGGGTATGTGTAATACAACTTAGACATCTATAGGTCAAAACATAAAAAATTTAAAAACAAAAAGAGGGAGGTGGTATATTCCTTATGTATTCCGAACCTTTTGATAAATTTTTAATTTTGAGGTCTTAAAACTAACAATGGGAGATTTGTATATTCCCACAGCTAAAAACACCAATCTAAATGCCTGAAAATGTACAACTTTTGGCTGTGCAGGATGGACTGGGAAATGCCAGCAGAGAGGCTGACCCATCTGAACATGAAAGGAAAAGGAACCTCAGATTTCCTGAGTCACAGACACTGAGCATCTCTCTGAATTATATTTGGGATAACTGTTTATAATGTGCCCTAATAAAATTTACCTTCCAGATGCTGAGAAAATTTCCTACCTCTCCCTTTTATAGGAAAAAGAAAAAGATGATGGTAATGAAGTCATTCCCTAACTGTAAATTACATCCAACTGTTATATTGGTAATTTTTTGTAAAACAGGTATAACTACCTTCTTTAATTGACTAATAGACATAGGAAATTGTGAAAGGATAATTCTCTATTTAGAGCCAAATATAATAGTAAAGTCTTTATAAGCTGTGTAACTAAGCAAAATATNCTGTTATAGTGGTAATTTCTTATAAAACAGGTATAACTACATTTTTTAATTGACTGATAGACATAGGAACTGTGAAAGGATAATTCTCTATTTAGAGCCAAATACAATAATAAAGTCTTTATAAGCTGTGTAATTAAGCAAAATATATTAATAAGGAAAGCTCTGATATAAGCAATGAATTATTATGCCTAGGAGATGTTGGCTACGGGATCTAAGCCCCCAAAATTATAAAGGCCTTTTGCCTATAAGTGGGATATATGCAAGGAGAAAGGTGGTAAGTCCCTGTTGTCAAAGACCTGGTGTAAGCATGAAAAATTGTTTTGAGAAGTCACTTGCTAATGTACAATTGGCCTCTGTAATGCCAGAGAGTGTTACCAAAGGCAGTTAAAGCAATAGAGCAAAATATTGGTCTCCTTGAGACAAGCAAGTCTCCTCCATCAGTATCAGCTACACCTCAACTTCCTGGAGATACTGTGAAACAGTGGCAGCCATGTGTGTATATATATATCCCAAATCTAACTGACTATTAGCTCTCTCCTTGGAGGAATAATTCATGGCTGATGCCACAAGCTTACGTCCTCTAGTGGTTAGGAGATATTATTAGCCACAGTAAGAACTTGTCATCTTTTATAGAGAAACCACAGTTTGGGGATTAGCATACCATCCAAACTTCTGTGTCTATGCTTAGCTTGCTTGCTTTAATAGTTAGTACTGTTTAAATGTCTGTTTAAATGCCTGTACATCTAATTGCTTGTGCTTTGTTAGTAGGATTAAAACGATACCCTGGTTAAGCTATCAATCCATAAAGGGAAACAACCTGAACAGACTAGAGTCCAAAATTACATCTCCAGAGAAAATAGACTGTTTTGCTTCTCACCCACTTGTGCCCCTTTCCCAAAGCCTAGGGAACAATTTGTGGAAGAGGAGGTGTGGTAGAATATAAGGACTGTGGAGAGATTGGGGTGAATTGTGAGACTACAGCAATATAGACTGGATTCTTATTTGATCGACATGCTTGTGCATACAAGCTTCTCCAATTGGACTATGGGAACCTTGGGTTGTTTCAAAATTTGGACATAGATACTTGCTAATTGGTTTTACATGAATGTTACATTCATTGCTTATGCTTGACAATCAGCTTACTTCATGGTTGGTATTTTTGGATATTAATTGGCCTTAGTGTGAAAATAGTTTCAGGTCTGACCAGCCCCCCACTGCTTAGCACTCAAAACAGGCTTGAGCAGCTGGCTTTTCAAAACTCAGGTTCCTTTGTGTTGTTAGCCTCACCCGTGGGCTCCCCTGCCTCTCAGAAAAATTAAAAAAATAAAATTAAAAGGGTGAGATGTGGGAAAACTTAGTTAAGATGGGTTGGATTCTAAGCCAATGGTACCTCCCTGCCCACACCCATGGGGTGGAGTGTAGTGATGAAAAGATTTAGCATTCCTGAGGATTGAATCATGATGGATATTTAAGCAGACATGTTGGAATAAAATCTCTCTCTGCATTTGAACCTCAGCCTGCGTACACGTGGTGTGCTTTCCTGCGTGTATTTTCCACATGGGTGGTCCCAGGATTAAGTGGGCCCTGTCACAAATCTCAGTGGCAACAGCACATTTATAAATGTATGTATATGTGACAATAATAATCAAAGAAGAGGACAAGAAGTTGTAAAAGACTGGGACACAGAAGAAGTTGAACAGGGACTGGGAGCTGTGGATATAATGCAAATATAATACTCATGTGCAAAACCCCCCATGCCAAATAACATTAAAAATTGAAAAATCCCTAAGGAAAGGCGGTTTCTCCTTTCTGGTACTGTGCTTATTACATATATAGCATTCAGCTATACACATCAACTCAGCATATACATATAGTGTATGTGTATTTTTCAGTAGACCTTTGAACTAATATATTTTCCTCTGGTTTATCACACCACCTAAGGATTATTTATCACTCCTCTTTCTCTGTTTGATCATCCCTCCTTTATCCTCATTTATAATCCTGATAATTTCCCCATTTTCTGCTTAAAAATATCTGTTTCTTATCTGCCATACTTTGAACTCCTTCCCCTTTAAACCCATGTTTCCTTGTATAACTGTCCCTCCTCTCATCCCAGTTTAATGTCCCTTTTACTCCTTTTCTGCCTTGATAAGTCCTGTGTCCAATTATCTCTCCAGCTCCTTCATTCCCAGTTCCTCCATGACTCATTTCCCTTTTTCTGGAACTCTCAATGGTCCAATTCTAGCCTGAAAGCCCAATAACCACAACAATGATTAGCACAGCATACTATATCAGTGCAATAATGACACTTTTATCTTGGGGATAATCAACTTTATCTTACTGGACTTAAACCCCCCTCCTTGGGAAGGAAGTCATACGTGGTATTGTAACCATAGCCAAATACACGTGGTGGGAGATGTCATAGATTCTAGACAAAAGCCTCTATCTGTCACATACCTAGACAAATCCAAATTTTTACTGTATGCTTAATATGGATCCTTACATTTACAGATAGTACACCTCTCAATACTCATCAGAGAAGCTTCCTTTTTAATTTTTTAATTAAAATATTTTATATTTTTAATCTATTTTGATTGAGTTTTTCTGCATTTTATGATTATCAGTTATCTTTCCACTATTCTCTCCATTATCTTGATCTACCATTTATCCATTTAATTATTACAATTCCATTATCCCTCTTTCTTCATTTATGTCCCCACATTCTTCTATTTCCTTTTCCTTGAAGGTGCCCCCATAGCCCCTTACAAGTTTTCTTCATTTTACCAAATAAAACACACATACCTAGAAATTCAAAGGCGGTATCCAAAATAAGTAAAAGTGTGTGATATATGTCTTTCTGGGTCAGGATTATTTCAATCAGGATGATTATTGTCAACTCTGTATATTTACTTGTATATTTCAAAATTTCATTTTTTCTTAGCAACTGTATAAAATTGCAAACTTTATATTGTGGGTGCTCCATAAAATATTTTAAAAGTTTAAATGTCAGGAATGGATTCATTGTTTTTGCTTCTTTTGGAGTTTTTAGCTAGGTGTGTCCCATATACTATTTTTAGCTAGGTGTGTCCCAAAATACTATTAGGTATTGCCACTGCTCTTGGTTACCCTCTGGAACTTGATGGTAAGACCCTATTCCTGAAGCTACTACATACCTGAATCCTAGAATAACCATGTATATATCAAGCTGGTACTGATCTTGAAGCTTTATCTCTACTGTGTAGCTTTCATGGTATTGGAATATGCTATGTACACTACTGGAATAGAAAAGTAATAATCAACCTTACCCAGGTAGAAACCTGGTGAGCTACAGTAACAACTGACCTGGCAAGATTTGCTCACTGGTGCAATAGTGGCATGAATGTTATGGGAGTATAAAATCATTTTCTGCCTGGATTTAAGGGTTGTTTCAGAATATAGAGCCCATATCTAGCATTGTTTTCAGGGACAAGAGCTTATGGTTAGGTAGTTCTCTGGCCATAGGGGAGAACCTACAACTATTATTCTGCTAAATAGATTCAATATTAAACTGACTTTTTTGGTATTTTGAGTCAGGGTCTCTCTGTGGCCCCAGATATCCTGGCACTCACTATGTAGACTAGGCTGTCATGGGACTCACAGTGATCTGCTTGCCTCTGCCTCTGGAGTTCTGGGATTAAAGGCCTGCGCCACCACACCTGACTTAAACTGATTTTTAATGTCTTATTGTTATGCTCATAGATTATTTTGTCTCTCAGTTCTTATAAGAGAAACATTTTGCAGCAGATAGTGATTAAAATAGGGGCACACAACTGGTCAATGTGGAGAGTATGAGACTGTGGGGCTCTCAGTTTGAACTGGGATACCTATATCACACCATCTTCTGCCAAGCCTCAGAGATCATTGTAGAAAGATTGTAGAAATATTGTAAGAGTGAGAGATGGTGGATGAATCCAAGGAAACCATGTTTTCCAGACAGAAGAGGGCAAATAAACATATGAACCTCCAGCACTTGAGGCAATGTAAACAGGATATTTGCAAGTCCAAGCTAGACAAAATTCCTATATTGATGATGGGGTGTGCAAGCATCCCGAGTGGTAGTTGAGCTGCTGGGGGAGGGAGTTTCAGCATTTTTAACAGGGTGATGTTGGGAAAGTTGACCAGGCTGCAAAGGACTGATCCATACCCTAGAGCATTTGGGGGATACAGACTGAATAGGCCCCTCTGTGCAATAACTATCCAAGAATTTTGCTCATCTTTTAACCGCACTGCCTTTTGTTATGTCGTTCATTTTATTACTTTTTAAGGAATATGTACTGCATATACCAACTGTTATATATTCTTATCTGATATCAAGAAAGGTTTTAATAGATATTTTTATTTTCTTTCAAAATTTCATACAAAAATTTTCACCTCAATTTTGTCTAATTCATTTATCTTTATTTTAGATTCTTTTTCTTTATGTGCTTTGTCATCGAGACAACTTTTAGGTTTTTGGCTTTAAAATTGTTAATGTACCTTTTGTTTGTATTAGAATGAGTCACCAAAATGTCAGTGGGTCGAAATGTAGGTGTCAATCAACAGATGTGAGAAGGGAGATATTAAGAGGTGATTACTTCATACAGGACATACTTTATAAGAGATTAGTGTCATTAATACTGCATAAGTTTCATTATTGTGCAAATGGATTCAAAAATCAGTTCAGTCTCTTGTTCTTTTCTTTTCACTATCTTTTGGAATTTTTTTTGAGACCTTTAATACCCAGTGGCATGGAACTCGCTCTGTAGACCAGGCTGGCCTTGAACTCACAAGATCCACCTGCCTCTGCCTCACACGTGCTGGGATTAAAGTCATATACCACCATGCCTGGTTTCCTTTCACTATCTTTCCCTCTCTTTTACTGCCTCCCTCTTTCCAACTTGACCTCATTCTCTCTCTCATAAGAATTTTTTATATTAGTGGAGGTATTATTATTTAAATATTTTAAATTTTTATTTGAAGATTTCATACAAGATATTTTGATCATATTCAGACATCTCCCCATCTCAAATTAATGCTTACAATCAAGCCAAGCAGATTTCATTCCCTCTCCCAAATGCTGGGAGAGACTATTTGGCCAGTTTTCCTGAATTCAACTGAATATGGCAATCTTAATGAGCTTCATCTTTGGCTTAGAGGGTAACTTTGAGTTAATCCAGGTTTTAATAAAATGCTGGCCAGAGTGGCCACTATCAGAGATGGCAAGAGGCTGTAGACATGGATAGAACACTCTGTGATTTAAATTTTCCCACACCTCCCATTTATTGATGGTGAAATAAAGAAGGGGATGTTAGAAGAATTGTACTATGGAACAAGGCACTGAGAAGGCCTTGTCTATATTCATGAGTTGAGAGTAAAAAAGAAACCTTTCAGCTTTTTTCAGACTGATATCAACTTGGTGGGTAGATCAATAAAGTCCTATTGATTAAAGAGTTAGGTAATGATAAATGCATGGATTTCCCCATTTTCATGGTACTTTATGTGATTATAGCATTTGTGAATATGCTGAGATAAAAGAGTTGGTTGGGGATGTAGCAGAACAAGTCTGTATGACAAGAGGGACTACTACTATACTACCATCTCATTTTTTCTTGGAAATTTCTCCTTTTGTTTGATTTGCTTTCATTGTTAAAGAATCTTGTATTTTCCAGCCCCATTTCAATTTTTCCATAGGCTTCCTCTTCTCATATTTCTCTAAATATTTCTGTTGTGTAAGATTTTTTCAACCCTTTCATCTCTCCATATATTTATTTCAGAGATGTGCTTATCTCATTTACCCATCAGCTTCAAACCTCTCATCACCGCAGCATATCTCCAAGCTTGAACATAGAGCAGAATGTTGAACAAATTGCTTTAAATAAAATTCATTCAACCTGTGAGCCTGGCACATTTTCTCTCCACTTACACTTCTTCAAATCTTAATTCCATTCTTTCGGTTGCTCATTTTTCATCTATATCTATCCTCTTCAATTCAGATACTGAGTGGCAACTTCCTTCTCTATCTCGTCATTTCTTCCATATTTCCTAGAGTATATTCTTTACAAAACCACTCTTACCACATAATTGCTTTGATGAATATTCTCTCAATATATTCTATAATATAAGCCCAATTACTTTTGCTTGGCATGAATATTTGCCATACTTTGATCTCTGCCCAAACATTTACTCCTGACATTGAATTTGCCCTTGTTTCTTTATTATGTTTCCTATAGCCTAATTCTCCTAAACGAACATCTTTTCTGAACTTTGAATGAATATTACATGGATATTTTGGTACTCACTCATATTGTTTTATATACTTGGAATTCTTCTATGATTCTACCCATGAACCATTTTGCCTGGTAAGAAACTCATCTTTCAGGACCCAGGTCTGGTGTTAACTTATTCTATAACACTTGCCTGCTTCTGATTTCCATACTTACACATAATTAGTTATGATTTTTCAATCTCGAAAGTAGAGTTTTCTCTTGGATATACCACTGTGCATATTCTAGCCAGAACAAACTCTGATTCACTTTAGTAAGATATTGATGATATATGTGTTCCTGATTAAACCTTAGGTATAAAATAAGACTCTGACATTCTTTTGATAGGCACATTTAGATATAAAGAAAACATATACAAGATGCTTTGCTTCACTATTCTGCTTTAAGGAAGAACTGAATTTGTAGTAAGTGATAAGCACAGTCTGAAGGCTACACTGAATGTAGCTAACTGTCTTTGATTTTGTTAATTAACAATGGTGAGCATCATTAGAATCCTTAAAGCTGGTCATTTAAGGAGGCAATACATAGCAAGTACATAAAAATCAAATCTAAAATACAATACACAAAAGAATAGGAACACTGATCTTAATTGACTCTCATCTAAACTAATCAAATCTTTTGATTTTAGTAAACATAAGCTGATTTGAACACTAAGAAATAATTATATGAGAAATGTCAGCGTGCCTTGAGAAGACAGGGAGCAAAAAATAAAGGACAACAAAAGAGAGAACTTTAGAAATGGGAGATGCAAGTCCCTGGAATTGACAGCTTTGGGTATTCTTCTTCTGATTACACTGGGACTTCATTATGCACATTTCAGTACTCAATAGAATTTTTCCTATCTTTTCTTCTTCTGTTTGTATATCCTGCCTTTAATCATTGTTTAAGAGTTTCACATATTTTAATGATAATTTTCAGATATCGGATTTATTATCAAAAGCTGGATTATGTCTACACTTCTGTATCAACAAAGCAGGAATGTGCTTGGAATTTATGAAGAACATTACAGTATTAAGAATGAAGTCATTTTTCTAAAATATACATTTTCCTTAAAGATGGTATTTTTTAATGAAAATCAGATAGGAAGTAAAAGTAACCCCCTCCTCTCAGAGCTTTATTAGTCATTTGTGTTATTGGAACATTTAATTCAACATTCACAGTGTATGCTTCATGAGGGCAAGGTCCTCTCTACCCTGTTATTTTTTGCATTCCAAATGGCAAAATTTAAGTTTCTGTGGGATGGTTTTAAGAATGTCAGATGTACGAATGTATATTTATTTTTCCAGTTGGTTTTCTACCTGTTTCCCCAAATTCCTCCTTAGTTCAAGTCATAGAGAAAAAAATACTCGATTTCGAATTTCCTAGTTTTGTAAATGTATTCCCTGCCTTGAATTCATCTTTCTTCTTCTTATCTATTCTTCAGTTTGTGACTCTTAATTTTTGTTTATAACAATTTATTTTGCTTCAATATGATGTTTCCCTATAATACACAGTTTTCTTACAGATTACATCATAATTTTATTTTTTCACATTTTGTTTTATTTTGATGGCACTCCTATATTAAACCTCACTCACTCATAGCTCAAAGACCATTGGGAGAGTGGGTGCAGAAGAATGGTAGGAGCTAAGGTTGTTGCCCTTAATGCCTTAGTAACTGATGTCTGATTAAGAAAGTCTTTAATGCACTTATATTTTTTATAGTAATGTCTATGTTTTCTTCTAACAGTTTCAGATTTCATATTGAGGTATTTGATTCATTTGGAGTTTATATTTCTGCAGGGTGAAAGAAGAGGACCCAATTCCATTCTTCTATAGATGGTGATCCAGTTTTGCCAACACCATCTGCTGAAAATGTTGTCTTTCTTTCATTGTGCATGTGTTCTTGGAAACTGTCAAATATCAGGTCACTAAAATTCTGGGGCTGGAGAGATGGCCTAGTGGTTAAGAGTGCCGACTGCTCTTGCAGAGGACCCGGGTTCGATCCTCTGCACCCACATGGTGGCTGAGAACCATCTTTAACTCGAGTTCCCGGGGAATCTGCTACCCTCTTCTGACCTCCGTGGCATTGCATGACACAGTTGCACAAACCTACATGCAGACAGTACATTCATACACATAAAAATAATAAACAAAAATTTTAAAATTGTATGTACTCAAATTTGGGTCTTTTACTGTGTTCTGTTGATCTAAGTTTCTATTTTTGTCCCAGCACCACGCTGTTTTTATGACTATAATTCTGCAATATAGTTTAAGATTTGGTATGATTATCCCCCAAGAATTTCTCCTTTTGCTGAAGATTACTTTGGATATCCTTTGTCTTTTGTGATTCCATATGAAATTTAAACTCTTTTTCTAGCCTTGTGAAGAATGTCATGTGGATTTTGATTTGCATTGCATTGAATCTATAAATTGATGTTAGTAGGATTGTCATTTACACAATATGAATTCATGAACACCAATCCATGAAGACCAAAGTTGCTTCCATCTCCTTGTATCTTTTTTATCTCTTTCTTTAAAGATTTAAAACTTTCATTGTAGAGATAATTAATGCCTTTAGTTAGGTTTATTTATACATATTTTATTATTTTGAATGGGTGAGTTTACATGGACACGTTTTCCAATTGCTTGTTATTGGTATATAGAAAGGTTACTGATTTATTTTTTGTAAATTGATTTTGTAATCTGCCACACTATTAAAAGCATTGATAATTTCCATCAATTTTCTGGTGGAAACTTTGGATGTCATACCAAATTTTGGTGCACACAAGTACTACTTGCTACACATCTGACTGAGGATTAATATCCATAACATACTATAACTCATATAACAAAGAAACAAGATAAAAATTCACTCAATAATAAGATGGGTTAAGGACCTGAACATAGTGTTTTCAAACACAGAAATAAAAGTGTTCGAGAATTAGCTTAAAAGGTGATGAACACTTGTATAAGTTTCTGTTTTTGTGCCAGCAGCAGGGTGTTATTATGACTATAACTCTGCAATATGGTTTTAGATCTGGTACAATGATCCCCCTAGAATCGAAGCCAATATAAAATTTCATCTTACCCCACTCAGATATGCAAAGATAAAGAGAACAAAAGACAAGTGCTGAGGAGGAGGTGATGAAAGGGGAATCCTCATTCACTGCTAGTGAGAATGCAAATTCCTGCACCAAATATGGGAAGGAGTGTGGAGAAACTTTTTAAAATGTGTATGAGTATATTGTCTGCATATGTGTCAGTGCAATGCTGTCATGCAATGCTGACGAATCAGAAGCAGGTGTTGGATTCCCCTGGAACTGGAAGCGTGGACAGCTGTTAGCTGCCATGTGGGTCCTGGGAATTGACTCAGGTCCTCTGCAAGAGCAGCTGTTGCTCTTAACTGCTGAGCCATATTTCCAGCTTCAGTGTGGAGAACTCTTAAAACAACTAAAAACAAATGTACTATACGGAACAGTTATAACACTCATTGGCATACGGACAAAGTAGTCATCCAACTGTAGAAATGCTTGTACCTCCATGTTTGTTGCTGCTCTTTTCACAATAGCTAAGAAATGGAAACAACCTAAATGTCCTTCAGCTGACAAATGCATGAGAAATATGCAGAACATTTAAACAATAGAGTTGTATTCAGTGAGCAAAAATGAAATCACAAAATTTGCAGGTAATTGGATGGAACTAGAAATTACGGTACTAGATGAAGTAACAGAGACTCAGAAAATCAAGGGATGTATGTCTGCCCCTATTTGTGGATTTTAGCACCAATCCTTTATATATGAATATATATTCTGATGCAACAGTAAGAGCCAAAAAAATGGAAATGAACTATATACGGGGGTAAAGAGAAAGAGCCTGTGATCTGGAGATGTAGGAAACAGATTATTACCATGGGGGAAATGAGGAAAATGGGGTTATTCGATTAGGAATAGAGGAAGGAAGGACATACTGGGATCCATGGACTTAAAACAGAGAAGTGACACAAAAGAGGGAAGATAACAAGAAAAGGGAAAATAATCAAGGGGGAAAATGAGGGAAACAGAATTACTTAACTTGGGGGAGGGCGTTTAGACAGGGAAAGAGAGTAGAGGTAGATGAACAAAGCTTTGGTCATTTGAAATGCCAGAGTGAAATTTATTAACAAAAAACTTGCAAGTACACATACAATATGTGACAATGAATGAATACATGTGTATAACTGATGTCTTTATCACAAGAAGCACAGTTCCAGGCAGGTAAATTCTCCCTTCAAGATGTTGATCAGGGTAGTCCAAGAGACTCCAAAAGTAACACAGGCTATTGCCATAGCCCTTGACTATCTCCTCAAACTTAAGGTAAGACCTTATTGCTGAAGAGAGTACATACTTTGGGCACAGGACTTAGAGTAGTGGACATGGAACTGACATGGAAATCTCCTTTCTGAAGATTAGTGTTCATAGTTTTGGAGAATACTATGCAAGCTTCTGATGTAGAAACCCAATTAATGTTCCAAGCAAGGTATAAACCTTAATAATCACAATGACTGGCACAGCAAACAGTCACTCTTGGTGCAGTAGTGGCACTTTTATCTAGAGGGTAATCAACATCTACCTAATTGGACTTGAAGCTCACTGGATGGAAAATTTATGCATGGCACTGTAAGTATAACCAAATAGCATGTTTGTTGCTGTCCTTTTCACCACAGCTAAGAAATAGAAACACTTAAATGTCCATCGACTGGTGACTAAACAAAAAGAGTGTGCAACACAATGGATTTCTACTTACTGGTAAGGAAAAATAAAATCATGAAATTTGCAGGTAATATAATTCAAACTAGAAACTTATATTAAATGAAGTAACACAGACTAAGGGAATCAATTTATTCGTCTTTTCTCAGTTGTGTCTTTTAGCATCAAATTCTTATATGTGAATATATATCATTTTTAAAAAAATTTTTATTGATGCTTTGTGCATTTCATACATCATTTTCCAATTCAGTTCAGGCATATTTCCCTTTCCCTTCCCCCCTACCCCCACCCCATCCCAGATCATGCATTTTGCCATAACTGTCCTGCATCTTTCTCTCAGTTTTTTTTCTTCATTTTTTAGCTATAAGTGATAATCCATGAGTACAAGCATCCTTCATATGAAACCAATTTGCAGGCTGTTGTGCCCAAACCCCCACAGCCCCACCATCCAGCAGGGGGTGAGGGGTTGTATGTTCAATCAAGTTGATCAAATGAGTGTCCAGACTACATTGCTATAGTTTCACCATTCACCCCAATCGCAGCCCTTACATTCTACCACGCCCCCTCTTCCGCAGGTTGTTCCCTAGGCTTAGAAAAGGGGCACAGGTGGATGAGAGGTAAAACAGTCCACTCTCTCTGGAGCTGTTGACTTGGACTCTGGTCAATTCTGGCTGTTTCCTTTCATGGGCTGACAGTTTGTCCAGGAATAACCTTTCGATCCTACTAATGAAGAACAAGCAATTAGATATATAGGTATTTAAGCAGCACTAATAGTTATGGTAGGTTACTTTAGCATAGACACATGTTTGGATATGTTAATCCATGAATTACAATTTTCCCCCCTGTTAAATATGACAGGGTCTTACTGTGGCTTATAACATCT
>VZQC01003469.1:570945-639366 GCA_009823505.1 Rhizomys pruinosus | reverse complement strand
AAAAAAAAAAAAGTCCACTTGGATTCTCACTGATGGTGGGGGTGGTGGTGGTGGTTATATGCCTGATCTAGCCCATGCCCCGGCAGCCCGCCCAAAGGTACAGAGCCACTGGCCCTGGCCCAAATCTCCAGACCCTCTGGCCCGGTGCCCGGGTCCTGCCCCGTGAATATATATCCTAATGTAACTGCAGGAGTCAGGAAATTGAAATAAACCATAGGGTAGAGGAAAACAAAGAGTTAGACCAAAATAGATTGGAGACAGGTATTATCAAGGAGCAAGCAGATAAAACTGGGGTACTTTACTAGGCAGGGATGAGCAAAGGTTATACAGTGGAAGAGATTGGAGAGATAAATCATGCTTAGATGGTGTGAAAAATAAGAGGAAAATGCATTGATTCAAACCTTTGCTAAAACATGGACATGTAATATAAATAGGAATGCATGACTATAGCTGAAGGCTACAAAAAAAGAAAAGAAAGAAAAAAAATAACAGTGCCAGTTAGGAGAAAGCTCCTTTTGAGTTGTTTGCCATGCTAATCTAAGAGACTCCCAAAATAAGACACGTTATTGACACAGCCCTTGATTGCCTCCCAGTACTTGAAAATAAGCACCTACTGCTGAAGACAGTACATACTTCTGATACAGGCCATGGAACCATTGAGTTGGAAGCTTTCTTCCTGAAAGCAAGCTTTCATGGTAACAGAAGATACTGTGCAAACTTCAAAGGGAGGAAAACAATCAAGGGTCCTATCCAGCTGTGAAGCCTAATAAACAAAACAATGACTGATCCAGCTAACTATCTCTATAGGTGCAATAGTGGAAATTTTATGCTGGATCTAATTAACAGCTATCTTTTAGGAACTAGCCCCATTACAATATGAGGGAACTCATATGTGGTTCTGTCAACATAGCCAAATACACATAACTGGATAGGTCATAGATCCTACACAAAATAAAACCTACTTTTGTCACATCTCTAAACCAATTCACTTTCTTAATGTATTTCAAATACTATCCTTATAGTACAGTAAAGTATACCCCTTACCATTCACCATTCGTGAAACAAAAAACCTTCCTTTTGCCACAGATGGAGACTACCACACAGTTCCACAATTTGTCAACACAGAGAATAAGAGTCTGTGAGATGCCCAGCTCTAGGTGACACATCTACAAGACAACCTCTCTACCTAAATCTCAGGGAGCATAGCAGAACAGATAGCCAAGAGAATAGTAATGTATCTTTCAACTCTCACAAACAAAGCTTCCTCAGGTGACAGGTGGTGATTAACTCAAAAAGCCTCAGGTGGCCAAAGTACAGAGAACAAGACACTATGGAGTAATTATCCCTGCATGGGAAAATATCAAACTTCTGCACCCCAAGGATCAGGGATCATTTCAAAACAGGGAGCAGAAAGAGCCAGAGGTGGTGGATGGCCACAAAAATAGTTTTCAAGGCTGCTGGTTTGTTGCTCATATGAAGTCGCAGGAACAGTGACAGCATGCACAAGTCCCATGTAAATTCTATCTGGAAAAAGTCCCACAATAGACATGGGGAATTTGATAGGAAACCCGAAACCAACCCAAGGACCTTTTGGGAATGGACAACTGCTGGCAGGAAAAAAAGACATTCTCTTTCAAGAAAGGGTCTCTTCATAGATTAACCAGGTTCCAATGAAAGAACCAACACCTAAGGATATTTAGGGACACAAATTAGTCCCCTTAGACCTTATTATATAGATAATGTTTCAAATTGTAGTGGTCACATCAAAGGAGGGGAAAAATTGGAGACGTGTTCTAAACACCATCAAATTATACTGGACACCCTAAAAATTCAGTAAATTGATGTTTACTAACTATTTATTTGACAGAGAGATAATGTTCCTAATATAAGGAAAAAATACCTTACATTCGAGTTATAAGAAATCTGAAATTAAATAGCCACTAACTTTGAATGGATACTTGTCCATGAGTACTTTCAAGTGACCAACATTATATGAAAAATAATACCTCATAATACGAATTATTAATGCAATGCAAATCAAAATTATAATGATGATTATATCATCTCATATATGAAAGTTAACAGTAACTGGAGGTGAGGATGGTGGGAGGAAAAGATAGACTCATAGACAAATTTTTGGAAATTTAAAGAAGTCCAGCTAGTAAGGAAATTGTAGAAGTTTATCAAGAAGCTAAAAGTAGAACTTACATATGTGATCCAGCTATTCCACTAACAGTATATACTTATAGGAATCTATCAGTATAATGCAAAGATACCTTAATAAACATCTTTATCATGGCACAGTTAACAATACTTAAGTTATAAAATAACCCAGAAATCTATGTGGATGAAGAAAATATGTTTATAGACAATGGAGTTTTATCCAGTCATGGAGAGAAGCAAAATTATGTCATTTGATGAATTCAGATGGAATTGGAGATCAGCATGCTAATTAAAAAAATGACTCACAAATAGAAATATCTGAATGTTATGGGGTTAAGCAACTTCTTGAGTGTATTTGAAGCCTACTCCTCAGGAAAGAACTCATGCCTGGCACTGTAAACCTAGTCATAAGCCCATGGTTCAGAATGTCATAAGCTCTAGAACTTACTACTCTTTCTTTACTAAGCTGACATGTTGCCAAACTGCCTTCTAAGTATTTATGTTTATACCCACTGATTAACGTTTCTTTCAACTTGCCCAGAGAAGATTCTTTCTTTAGTGGACAACACTTTATGTCAAAACATGTAACTGGTCAAAATGCTGAAAATAAGTGACTGTTGAGTGTTCAGGCATTATGGGATATTTGCATCAATACCCCCACCAAGGCTAAAGGATCATAATGGAGGAGGGGGCAGAAAAAAAT
This sequence comes from Rhizomys pruinosus, assembly GCA_009823505.1. Classification (NCBI taxonomy): domain Eukaryota; kingdom Metazoa; phylum Chordata; class Mammalia; order Rodentia; family Spalacidae; genus Rhizomys; species Rhizomys pruinosus. Next base: position 636,500 of record VZQC01003469.1, on the reverse strand, counting down.
TTAAGAGGTAGAAGATGAGGAAGAGTTCTGTGTAAAACTGTCTTCTGGACATGCCAAAGCCATTGCACTGATAAACTCACTGAATCTTCAATTACTTGAACAATACCTGCACCAGTTCAAGCCAAAAAAATTAGTCACATTCCAGTAGGCAGTACTGAGTCAGGGATTATAAAGTGACTTTTCTAAGTACTCTGTATATCAGGTTAGCTATTGTCCTTTTCTCAGAGCTTTAAAGAATATAATAACAGACGTTGAAAACAAGTTAGATCACAGGCTCAATTTACCTCATAAATAAGTTTATTTTTATTCTTGTATGTGTATGAATGTACTGTTTGCATGTAGGTTTGTGCACCCGTGTTGTGCAATGCCACGGAGGTCAGAAGAGGGCGTCAGATTCCCCTGGAACTGGAGTTAAAGACAGTTCTCAGCCGCCATGTGGGTGCTGGGGATTGAACCCGGGTCCTCTGCTAGAGCAGTTGGCGCTATTAACTGCTAGGCCATCTCCCCAGCCCTCAATAAGTTGTTTTTTATAGGGAAGGGCACCATACAGCTTCATTTCATTTTAAAAATACTTTAATATGGATGAACTGTACAGTTTAATGGACCACAGTATATTTCCATACATGTAGAATGCATGCAATGAACAGCCACTCTTTATTCACTACCCTCCATGTATGCTTGACAAACTTTAGGACTCATTCTACTTTCAGAAAAACAGTTTTTGTAGTTTACATGAGACCAAGCATGTGATATTTTCTTTCATTTTTGTTCTTTTTAAGAGTATCTATTGTTTATTCATCTATAATCTCATACATGTATCCCATGTCTCTTGATCATATCCATATCCAAATCCATCCTTCAACTCTCCTTGAACACATCCCCCCTCCTCACTTAATGTCCTGTCTCTTTTTCTGTTTTAAGCATGCATCCTGTCTTGTTCCTCTGCACTGGCCTCCATGATACAGCCCCGGTAGTCCAACAATGTCAGAATGAAACTTTGTCTGGCTCAAGGCAGGACCTGCAAGTCCTGTCCTGGAACTTCCGTGAGTTATCTGATATCTCCATGGGCATTCAAGTTGCCTCTGTGAGTTATCTGTAGTTCTGTGAGGTCAGGATATTATGGTATCCTTCTTTGCCTCTCTCTGCAAAGTTCCAGACAGTGATGGCCTTCCTTTGAGGTACTGAGCAAAATGTCACACCTCTAGTTTACTGGTTGCGCAAACAGGGGCTTGACTTTCCACCAGAAACAGAAGAAGAAAAAGGGTATTTTGGTTCTTGGGCTATCTCTCTCAGCTCTTTTTCCCCCCACAAGAGGTGAAAATTTCAGATGGTTCACTGTGAAGGCGGTACCCCCCCCGAAAGTAGGGTTCAGGGTAGTGGCCAGGCTATTGGTCTATCTCTGTGAAAATTTCTCTTTCACTTGAGTTTAATCTTTTACTCTGTCTTTCAGCATTTCTTCTTTATACAGCCAGACTTTTGGCCCATCTTTGTGGAAAGATCTCTTTTTCACATGAGATAAGTCTTTGACCTTTCTATTCTCTAACCACTAGCAATTTCCTGCCTTTCTTTATCATGGAAAACAAACAGGCACACCAAAAGGACCCACAGGCTAAGAAAATAAAGACTCTCCTCAAGAGTCGAGGAGTCAAAATCTCCACATGGGAAGCTGCCTCCTTTTGGATTGAGACTCTTAATTTAGGCCTGTTAATGTCCCCTCAGATTTATGGAATTCAGAATCTTGGACACGTGTGGCACAGCACACTAGGCAGTGAGAGAGTTCTCAGGTATCTCTCAGGTTCTTGCCACTCTTAGCCACAGTGAAACAATGTTTAGGACCCCCCCCCCCAGGCCATGGAAGGAAAGGAAACCAACAAAATTAAATCACAGACCCCCTCATCCCAAGAACCTGCTAAAACTCCCCTCAAGGACCTCAATAAAATTCCCTCTGAAAGAACCCCAGATCCAGACCCAGTGGTAACAAAACAGGTTAATCAAAGCATCCAAGTGGCTGGCTTCATTCCCAGCCATTTATTTCTTAAAGGGCCAGAAGCTACTTTCCCTTTAGCTACTTTCCTCTCTGCCACAGAAAGACTGTGCCAGATCAGGGATAACCAAGACCTTCATTTGTAGGCATTCCCCATTAATGTAGCTCCAACTCGGGGTTGTCCTCTGAACTGGTACCCATACCAGGCAAGTGACTTAAAAGAACTCAGGCAAGCAGTTCTGGAGCATGGTGTTCAGGTGCTGTGGACAAAGTCCATTCTCCAGAGCTTTAGTGGTTCTCTTAACACTCCACAGGACTGGAGAGATATCTGTAAATCTTCACTTCCAGGTCTGCTATACTTACAATGGGAAGCACTGTACAGAGACAAATGTCTCCAACAGGTTTGGAGAAATGTAGGGCAACCTAATGCGGATTGGGGATATGACCAGATTTGGGGAGAAGGAAATTTTAGCACAGGGATGCAGTAGGCTGGGCTGGCCCCAGGGTACTTTGACCAAGTCCACCTTTGTTCCCTACAATCCTGGGATTGGATTACATCACCTACTGAGTCCCAGGTGAGCTCCTCTTTATTATTTCCAAGGCAAAAACCTGAGGAACCCCTGTCTGACATTATCTTAAGAACTAAAAGCATCCTATAGAGAAAAATCCCCAACTCTGCAGCCAGGGAAATGCTCCTTAAGAACATTGTCTGGGAAGGAATGACTTCCGAATGCAAGCAAGTGTGCCAGGGCTTAAAAGATGATCATTATGACAGATGGATAGTAGAAACTCAGGATGTGGGCATGGCCTCCCACAAAGATAATTATTTAGCTCAAGCCTTTGTGGCTGCTGTCACCACAAATGGAAAATGCTTCAACTATGGAGGCTGAGGACATTGGAAAAGACAGTGCCCTGAAGCGTCAGTCTTTCCCAGAGGGCCCTCTAAACACTCCCCATGCATTCTTTCCCACCAGTGTAAAAATGGATACCCCTGGAGGAAAGATTGCTGGTCAAAATATGATAAAGATGGGAAACAATTGCCACTTTTAACCTTTTAGGTGGGCAACCCCTAGCCCAGGGAAAAAAGGGGGAAAGATTCAGTATGCACACTCTGGGCAGCACCCATTTCAGAAGGCTCACATCCTGCTTTGATGATTAAAATTGGGGGGGAGGCCCTTTAAATGTTTTATAGATACAGGGACAGACAGAACCATTTTAAAATAACAAGAAATTCCCCCTGACTGGCTGTTACTTCCAGGACCTAAACTTCTAGGAATAGGAAGTCATTCACAGTCCTACATCACTAAAAATGTTTACACCTGGGTGGACCCTGTTGGAAACATGGGTCAGATTCACCCATTAATAGCACCCACTAATGTCAATCTGGTAGGGTGAGATCTTTTGGAGGCCTTGGATATGGTTACTGCCACTCTGAATGAGACCAACCATGCCCAGACAGGCCATTTAACTGGAGGAAAATGCCTTCATCATCTCAGCAAGAAGCACCCCCAATCCTGAGTGTCACTGCAGAATATGCTCCCCATTTTCCGGACTAGAAGTCAGATGATCCAGTCTGGATTGAGCAGTGGCCCTTACCAGGTGAGAAGTTATGAATTTTACAAGACCTATGTCGAAGAGCAATTTTCATTGGGACATATCCGTCCATCTCACTGTCCCTGGAACACACCTATGTTTTTCATAAAGAAGACAACAGGAGGTTGGAGTCTCTTACAAGACCTGTGAGCCATTAACAGAACTATGCATATATGGGGGTCTCTGCAAAGGGGTCTCCCCCTTGCCTCTGCTATCCCAGCTAGCACCCCTCTTCTAGCTTTAGATATCAAGGACTGCTTTTTTTTTTTTTTAATTCCTCTCCATGCTGATCATTGCAAGCACTTCGCTTTCTCAATCCCTGCCATTAACAACTCAGGTCCAGCAACTAGTTATGGTTGTGAGTTGACTGTCTTGCCACAAGGCATGGCTAACAGCCCAACACTCTGCCAAGAGGCCGTAGCAACAGCCCTTAAGCTCCACATGGAACAAGGTCTACAGGTCTTCTCTTCCACTATATGGGTGACATTTTATTTTGGGACAAATTATCAACTGACCTGACAACATTAAGGGACAGGCTTTTACCACATGCCTAGATGCTTTTGGATTTAAAATAGCCCATGCTAAGATTAAAATGATTCCTCATATTCATTTCCTAGGCACTGAAATTTCTCTCATGGCAGTGAGGCCACTCAAAGCTGTACTTTCTTTTCCTCCTATGCTCACAGTAGCATCTCTTCCAGTCTTTCCTAGGAAATATTAACTGGCTCCACCCATGGCTGTCTATCCATATGAAAATGCTACAGCCTCTCTTTGATCTTTTGTGAGGCAACAGGAACCCAGCTTCCAAGTGAAAGCTCGCAGCGGAGGCCTCAGAGGCTTTTATTGAGGTCACCTGAGCTCTCCAGAGCATGGCTTTAGGATGTTTTACACCCTTCCTTCCTGTACAGTTGTTCATTTTTAACACAACATCCATGCTCATAGTAGCTCTTTACCAACCCATGGGAGTTCTAGAATGGCTGCACATGCCCATGGGGTAACACCCTGACTGTTCACTGAAATGGATTCTTTAGCTTCCATGATAAGAAGTGGGAAGGAGCACACCCTGCAAACATTGTGGAAGGAGCTTGATGTCTTAATGATGCCCTTCTCCCTCCCAGATATCCAGTGGCTGATGCAAAATCATGTTCATATCGCCATGAGCCTCATGGGCTTTCCAAGACAAGTAGAAAACCACTACATTAATGACAGATGGGTCTCTACTCTCCCATTATTAAACTGCCCCCCCCATCTTTTCCAAGATGCGCCTATAAAGCAGGCCATGTCTGTTTTCACAGACAGATGGAAATAAGGAGATGCAGCAATAATTTATGATAACCTGGATCAAGCCTCTCAGATCCTGCTTCACCCACTCCCTGACCATTCCTCACAGTACAGGGAACTCTATGCCATTTTTCTAGCTCTTAAAGAAGCTGACAGGCCTCTTAATCTCTTCTCAGACAGTATCTATATGGTTAATTTGCTGCCCTGGCTATCCAGATACTTTGTCTGATTAGATGGGAACCCCTCTTCCCCCTCCTCATAGCCTTCTCATCCTTCTTACAGAAAAGGACCCAACCTCTCGTCATACAGCACATCTGTGCACACAGCCTTCTGCCAGGGCCTCTTTCTGAAGGCAAGTCTCTTGCAGACCGAGTTGCCTCTTCCCAACTTCAGCAAATCCTTAGGACTTGCTCCTCATTTTCTTCTTTGGTAAATCACCTGCATTACAGGGTCTGGCAACTAACCCCAGGGGATTAAAAGCTAATGGCCTCTGGCAAACTGATGTTACACACATAATTTCCTTTGGCAGACAGAATTATGTTTTTGTTACCATGGACTCCTACTCCAAATTTGTTTGGGCTACTGCACACATGGGATAGAGAGCTAAGGACCTCACTGTCCATCTCCTCTCTACCTTTGCCACCATGGGCATTCCTAAACAGATTAAAATGGACAATGGGACAGCTTTTTCTAGCTCTCACTTTAAATCATTTTGTTAATTATGGAATATTGCACATAATACAGGAATCCCAAAGCATCATAGAATGGAGCCACCAGGTCCTAAAAAATCAATTATTAAAACAAAAGGTGGCTAAATACCCTCCTAACATCCAACTGGCCATGGCATTGGCAACTCTCAACCTCTTTAACATTTATGGGGACTCAAAATGTCCAGCCATAATCAAACATTGGCAGACACCAAGCACTGTTCCTCAAATACTTGTCAGGTGGAAAGACCCCCTAGACAGTCAGTGGAAAAGACCTGATGCACTGTTAACAACTGGGAGAGGCTTCTCTTGCATCTTCCCACAGGATTGTCTGAGTCCCATTTGGATCCCAGCCAGAAATGACAGATTACTCCCTGCTGACCAAAAAGATGGCACATCTGTCTCTTGTGGATGGGAAGAAGAGGAGAAAGAGGAGACACTCCCAGAACCCAAACAATATAACATGGAAAAAACTTGACCATCTCCTCAGTTCTGCAAAGTCCATGTGCCCCACTGCCTTGGTGCCCCTGTCTGCCATCCTTTTAGCTGCTCTAATAATAGCTCAAGCTAACTCTGCCTCTGCCCAGCCTGTGAAGAGAGCACCAACTTGGATCCAGGTCTGGCAGTTTTTTTGTCAGAGAAACCTGGGAAGGAAGGAATCAGGTAATTGGAACCAGGACTTTTCATTTACAAGGCTGCAGTAAGGCAGCCACAATTCCTATGTTCTCCAATTCCACCTCTACCTCTCAGGCACCCTTTATCTGTTTTCCCCATCTTAACAAAGGCAAATGTTTACAGGAAGTTGACACTTATGGTGGTTGCAGATTCTGGTCTTGCAGGTTGGAGAGTGTTCACAGCCCAAGGATCCTGCTCCAGATCCAAAACAACAAGTTTGAAATTAACATACAGGATCCCTGGAGTGACTGCTGGAGAGCTGGAGTGCAGGGAAAACTCTATTCTTAACAGTAATGCCTGATACCCTGTGGCAGTTATTAGCATCTCTTGCCAGCTTGTTCTAGCCCCTCAGCCAATTCTCACTTAATCCCACATTCTGTTGCAGGAATCCAAAATGGAAGGAAAGCTGCAGTCTACTGTAACATGGCCCCAGTACATTGAATATGCCAGGGATCTCCTTAACTACACCATCCACCCCAATGTTTCCTGATGCTTTTTCTGTGCATCCCTTACACACCCTCTCCTTACTGCCTTTCCTTCTAACACCTCTCTACAGGAATCTGTCCCCAAGGATACAGGGCTGGTATTTCATGGCATTTCCCTCTTTGACCGACTCACAACTCTTATTTGTTTAGTGAGAGCTGCAGCAGCCCCAGACCCCAGGTGCCTCTGAAACGTCCCCCTCGACAGAACCTTGTGTGTCAAATATCCATTCAGAAAGTAGAGTTGTTTTGCTTCTCATTCACCGTGCCCCTTTTCTTAAGCCTAGGGTAACAATCTGCGGAAGAGGGGTTGTGTTAGAATGTAAGGGCTTCGATTGGGATTAATGGTTGACTACAACAAATATAGACTGGACACTCATTGATCAACTATAATTGAACATTACAAGCCCCCCCTGGTGGATGGTGGACTCATGAGCTGTGTGGGTTTTGGGTTTGGGCACAACTGCTGCAAATGGTTTTTACCATGAATGGATGCTTGGCTCCTCACAAATTATTACTGATTGTTAAAAAAAAAAATGAAAGGCAAACCAAAACAAAACAGCAGAGAAAGATGCAGGAAAACTACGCAGAAATGCATGATCTGGGATGGGTTAGGGGTGGGGTGGGGCGGAAGGGAAGGACGGATATATGCCTGAACTGAATTGTGAAAATGCATTGTATGAAATACACAAAGCATCAATAAAGATAATTTAAAAAAAAAGATCGAGGATTGTCTGACTGGAGCGAGGGGTTCTTGAACATGATAAAAATTGCATCTGAATTGAAAAAAAAAAAAAAAAAAAAGAATAGAAGTTTCCCTGCACTCCAAGCTCTCCAGCAGGTCACTCAGGGATCCTGTATGTAATTTCAAACTTGTTGTTTTGGATCTGGAGCAGGATCCTTGGGCTGTGAACACTCTCCAACCTGCAAGACAGAATCTGCAACCACCATAAATATCAGCTTCCTGCAAACACTGTCATTTGTTAAGATGGGTGAAGCAGATAAATGGTGCCTGAGAGGTAGAGGTGGAATGCGGAGAACCATTTAGGAATTTGTGGTCTGCCCTTTACTGCAGCCTTGTTAAAATGAAATCCTGCGTGCCAATTTACCTCGCAAATTTTCCTTCCTTCCTGGTTTCTCTGACAAAAAAACTGCCAGACCTGGATCCAAGTTGGTGCTCTCTTCACAGGCTGGGCAGAGGCAAAGTTAGCTTGAACTATTATGAAAGCAGCTAAAAGGATGGCAGACAGGGGCACCAAGGCAGTGGGGCACATGGACTTTGCAGAACTGAAGAGGTGGTCAAGTTTCTTCCATGTTATGTTGTTTGGGTTCTGGGAGTGTCTCCTCTTTCTCCTCTTTTCCCATTCCACAAGAGGGACAGTTGTGCCATCTTTTTGGTCAGCAGGGAGTAATCTGTCATTTCTGGCTGGGATCCAAATGGGACTCAGACAATCCTGTGGGAAGATGCAAGAGAAGCCTCTCCCAGTTGTTAACAGTGCATCAGGTCTTTTCCACTGACTGTCTAGGGGGTCTTTCCACCTGACAAGTATTTGAGGAACAGTGCTTGGTGTCTGCCAATGTTTGATTATGGCTGGACATTTTTTGAGTCCCCATAAATTGTTTAAAGAGGGTGGAAGAGTTTGCCAATGCCATGGCCGTTGGATGTTTAGGAGGGAATTTAGCCACCTTTTTTTTAATAATTGATTTTTAGGAACTGATGGGTCCATTCTATTATGCCTTGTCCCTGTGGGTTATGATGTGCAATATTCCATAATTAACAAATGATTTAAAGCAAAAGCTAGCAAACACTGGCCCATTGTCCATTTTAATCTTTTTAGGAATGTCCATGGTGGCAAAGGTAGAGAGGAGATGGACAGTGAGGTCCTTAGCTCTCTATCCCATGTGTGCAGTAGCCCAAACAAATTTAGAGTAGATGTCCACGGTGACAATGACATACTACTGTCTACCAAAGGATGCAATGTGTGTAACATCAGTTTGCCAGAGGCCATTAGCTTTTAATCCCCTGGGGTTAGTTGCCAGACCCTGTAATGCAGGTCGTATTTTACCAAAGAAGAAAATGAGGAGCAAGTCCTAAGGATTTGCTGAAGTTGGGAAGAGGCAACTCGGTCTGCAAGAGAATTGCCTTCAGAAAGAGGCCCAGGCAGGAGCCCATGTACACAAATGTGCTGTATGAAGAGAGGTTGGGTCCTTTTCTGTAAGAAGGATGAGAAGGCTATGAGGAGGGGGAAGAGGGGTTCCCATCTAATCAGACAAAGGATCTGGATAGCTAGGGCAGCAGATTGATCACATTAGATACTGTCTGAGAAGAGATTAAGAGGCCTGTCAGCTTCTTTAAGAGCTAGAAAAATGGCATAGAGTTCCCTGTACTGTGAGGAATGGTCAGGAGTGGTGAAGCCAGGTATCTGAAGAGGCTTGATCCAGGTTATCATAAATTATTGCTGCAGCTCCTCATTTCCCTCTGTCTGTGAAAACAGATGCGGCTTTCTTTATAGGTGCATCTTGGAAAAGATGGGGGGCAGTTTAATAATGGGAGAGTAGAGACCCATCTGTCATTAATGTAGTGGTTTTCTACTTGTCTTGGAAAGCCCATGAGGCTCATGGCGATATGAACATGATTTTGCATCAGCCACTGGATATCTGGGAGGGAGAAGGGCATCATTAAGACATCAAGCTCCTTCCACAATGTTTGCAGGGAGCATTCACTCCCACTTGTTATCATGGAGGCTAAAGAATCCATTTCAATTAACAGTCAGGGAGTTCCCCCATGGGCAATGTGCAGCCATTCTAGAATTCCCATGGGTTGGTAAAGAGCTACTATGAGCATGGATGTTGTGTTAAAAATGAACAACTGTACAGGAAGGAAGGGTGTAAAACATCCTTAAAGCCATGCTCTGGAGAGCTCAGGTGACCTCAATAAAAGCCTCTGAGGCCTCCGCTGCGAGCTTTCACTTGGAAGCTGGGTTCCTGTTGCCTCACAAAAGATCAAAGAGAGGCTGAAGAGTTGTCTTGGGGATAGACAGCCATGGGAGGAGCCAGTTAAGATATCCTAGAAAGGACTGAAGCAGATTGCTACGTTTGAGCATAGGAGAGAAGGATAGTACAGGTTTGAGTTGTCTCGCTGCCATGAGAGAAATTTCAGTGCCTAAGAAATGAATTGGGGGAATCATTTCAATCTTAGCATGGGCTATTTTAAATCCGAAAGCTTCTAAGGCAATTGTATGGTAAAAGCCTGTCCCTTAATGTTGTCAGGTCAGTTGATAATTTGTCCCAAAATAAAATGTCACCCATATAGTGGAAAGAGAGCCTGTGGACCTTGTTCTATGTGGGGTTTAAGGGCTGCTGCCACTGCTTCTTGGCAGAGTGTTGGGCTATTGGTCATGCCTTGTGGCAAGACAGTCAACTCACAACCATAACTAGTTGCTGGACCTGAGTTGTTAATGGCAGGGATTGAGAAAGCGAAGCTGCTTGCAATGTATCAGCTATGAGGAGGAATTAAAAAAAATAAAAAAAGCCGTCCTTGATATCTAAAGCTAGAAGAGGGGTGCTAGCTGGGATAGCAGAGGCAAAGGGGAGACCCCTTTGGCAGATACCCCCATATATGCTTAGTTCTGTTAATGGCTCCAGGTCTTGTAAGAGACGACAACCTCCTGTTGCCTTTTTTATGATAAACACAGGGGTGTTCCAGGGTCTGTGAGATGGACGGATGTGTCTCAATGAAAATTGCTCCTTGACTGAGTCCTGTAGAACGTGTAACTTTTCCCCGGTAAGGGCCACTGCTCAATCCAGACTGGATCATCTGACTTCTAGTCCGGAAAATGGGGAGCTATTCTGTAGTGACTCTCAGGATTGGGGGGTGCTTCTTGCTGAGAAGATGGAGGTGTTTTTCCCCAGTTAAATGGCCAGTCTGGGTATGGTTGGTCTCATTCAGAGTGGCAATAACCACATCCAAAGCCTCCATAAGATCTTCACGCCTACCAGAAGGTTGATATTAGTGGGTGCCATTAATGGGTGAATCTGACCATGTTTCCATCAGGGTCCTCCCAGGTGTAAACATTTTTAGTGATGTAGGACTGTGAATGACTTCCTATTCCTAGAAGTTTAGGTCCTGAAGTAAGGGCCAGTCAGGGGGAATTTCTTGTTTATTTTAAAATGGATTCTGTCGTGTCCCTGTACATAAAACATTTAAAGGGGCCTCCCCCCCAATTTTAATCATCAGTGCGGGATGTGAGCCTTCTGAAATGGGCACTGCCCAGAAGTGTGCATACTGAATCTTTCCCCCTTTTTTCCCTGGTCTAGGGGTTGCCCACCTAAAAGGTTAAAAGTGGCAATTGTTTCCCATCTTTATCATATTTTGACCAGCAATCTTTCCTCCAATGATATCCTATTTTACACTGGTGGGAAAGAATGCATGGGGAGTGTTTAGAGGGCCCTCTGGGAAAGACTGACGCTTCAGGGCACTGTCTTTTCCAATGACTTCTGTCACCGCAGTTAAAACATTCCCCATTTGTGGTGACAGCAGCCACAAAGGCTTGAGCTAAATAATTATCTTTGTGGGAGGCCATGCCCACATCCTGAGTTGTTACTATCCATCTGTCATAATGATCATCTTTTAAGCCCTGGCACACTTGCTTGCATTTGGAAGTCATTCCTTCCCAGACAATACTCTTAAGGAGCATTTCCCTGGCTGCAGAGTTGGGGATTTTTCTCTCTAGGCTGCTTTTTAGTTCTTAAGATAATGTCAGGGACAGAGCTTCCTCAAGGTTTTTGCCTAGGAAATAAAAAGGAGGAGCTCACCTGGGACTCAGTAGGTGATGTAATCCAATCCCAGGATTGTAGGGAACAAAGGTGGACTTGGTCAAAGTACCCTGGGGCCATCCCATCCTGCTGTGTCCCTGTGCTAAAATTTCCTTCTCCCCAAATCTGGTCATATCCCCAATCCGCATTAGGTTGCCCTACATTTCTCCAAACCTGTTGGAGACATCTGTCTCTGTACAGTGCTTCCCACTGTAAGAATAGCATGGTAGCGTCGTGTATGATGTGAATGACTTTGACAAGATATCTCCTTCACAGTCCTGTGGAGTGTTAAGAGAACCACTAAAGCTCTGGAGAATGGACTTTGTCCACAGCACCTGAACACCATGCTCCAGAACTGCTTGCCTGAGTTCTTTAAACTCACTTGCCTGGTATGGGTAACAGTTTTCAGAGGATGAACACAAGTTGGAGCTACATTAATGGGGAATGCCTGCAAATGAAGGTCTTGGTTATCACTGATCTGGCACGGTTTTTCTGTAGCAGAGAGGGAAGTTGAAAGTGAAGGTGCACCTGAACCCTTGAGATGGAGTGGTTGATAATTAGGGGAAAGGTTTAGGCTAGCCCCTTGGATGTTTTTTATTATCCTGTTCTATTTTTATGAGGTTTGGAGCTTGGGGGCTTTCAGAGTGAATTTTATTGGGGATCTCAAGGGGTGTTTTAGCAGGTTCTTGGGATGAGGGGGTCTGTGATTTAATTTTGTTGGTTTCCTTTCCTTCCATGCCTGGGGGGGGGGGTCCTAAAACATTGTTTCAACTGTGGCTAAGAGTTGGCAAGAACCTTGAGAGATACCTGAGAACTTCTTCTCACTGCCTAGATGTGAGTGTCCATGCTGTGCCACATGTGTCCAAGATTCTGAATCCCATAAATCTGAAGGGGACATTAACAGGCCTAAATTAAGAGTCTCAATCCAAAAGGAGGCAGCTTCCCATGTGGAGATTTTGGCTCCTCGGCCCTTGAGGAGTCTTTATTTTCTGAGCCTGTGGTCCTTTTGGTGCCGGCGCGTGCCTGTGTTTTCCATGATAAAGAAAGAAAGGAAATTGCTAGTGGTTTTAGAGAAAGAAAGGTTCAAAAGACTTATCTCATGTGAAAAAGAGATCTTTCCACAAAGATGGGCCAAAAGTCTGGCATGCTATTTAAAGGAAGAAAAATGCTGAATAGACAGAAGAACAAGATTAAAACCTCAATTGAAAGAGAAATTTTCACAGAGATAGACCAATAGCCTGGCTCACTACCCTGAAGCCCCTCTTCGGGCGGGGAGGGCTCGACCGACGAGGTTAATCCGCCTTCACAGTGAACCATCTGAAATTTTCACCTCTTGTGGGGGGAAAAAGAGCTGAGAGAGATAGCCCAAGAACCAAAAACCCTTTTTCTTCTTTTCTGTTTCTGTGGAAAGTCAAGCCCTGTTTGCGCAACAGCTAATAACTAGAGGTGTGACATTTTGCTCATTACCTCAAAGGAAGGCCATCACTGTTCTGGAAACTTGTTGCAGAGAGAGGCAAAGAAGGATACCATAATATCCTGACCTCACAGAACCTACAGATAACTTCACAGAGGCAACTTGAATGCCCATGGAAATATCAGATAACTCTCAGAGTTCCAGGACAGGACTTGCAGGGTCCTGCCTTGAAGCCAGACAAAGTTTCATTCTGACATTGTTGGACTACCGGGGCTGTATCATGGAAGCCAATACAGGAAGATCAAGAAAGGATGGCTATGCTTAAAACAGAAAAGAGGAACAAGGACATAAGTAGGGAGGGGATGTGTTCAAGGAGAGTTGAAGGATGGATTTGGATATGGATATGATCAAGATACAATGCATACATGTATGAGGATTAAAATAATAAAACAATAGAAATAACTCTTAAAAAGACTAAAAATGAAAGGAAAATTCCACATGCTTGTCTCATGCTGGATGACTACAAAAAAACTGTTTTCTGCAAAGTAGAATGAGTCCTAAAGTTTGTCAAGCATACATGGAGGGTAGTGAATAAAGAGTGGCTGTTCATTGCATGCATTCTACATGTATGGAAATATACTGTGGTCCATTAAACTGTACAGTTCATCCATATTAAAGTATTTTTTTTTTAAAATTGAAATGAAAGCTGTATGGTGCCCTTCCCTATAAAAAACAACTTATTGAGGGCTGGGGAGAGGGCGTTGCCTAGCAGTTAATAGCGCCAACTGGCCTCTAGCAGGAGGACCGGGGTTCAATCCCAGCACCCACAGTGGCGGGCTGAGAAACTGTCTTTAACTCCAGTTCCAAGAGGGATCTGACGGGCCCTCTTCTGACCTCCGTGGCATTGCAACAACACGGGTGCACAAACCTACATGACAACAGTACATTCATAACACACTTACAAGAATAAAAATAAAACTCTATTATGAAGGTAAATGAGCCTGTGATTCTAACTTGTTTTCAAACGTCTGTTATTATATTCTTTAAAGCTCTGAGAAAAGGACAATAGCTAAACCTTGGAATTACAGAGTACTTTAGAAAAGGTCACTTTATAACCCTGACTCAGTACGCCTACTGGAATGTGACTAATTTTTTTGGCTTGAACTGGTGCAGGTATTGTTCAAGTAATTGAAGATTCAGTGAGTTTATCAGTGCAATGGCTTTGGCATGTCCAGAAGACAGTTTTACACAGAACTCTTCCTCATCTTCTACCTCTTAAATTTTTTTCTGCCCCCTCCTCCATTATGATCCTTTAGCCTTGGTGGGGGTATTGATGCAAATATCCCATAATGCCTGAACACTCAACAGTCACTTATTTTCAGCATTTTGCACAGTTACATGTTTGACATTAAAGTGTTGTCCACTAAAGAAAGAATCTTCTCTGGGCAAGTTGAAAGAAACGTTAATCAGTGGGTATAAACATAAATACTTAGAAGGCAGTTTTGGCAACAGTGTTCTGGCCTTAGTAAGAAAAGAGTTAGAAGTTTCTAGGCTTTATGACATTCTGAAACCATGCGGCTTCTATGACTGGTTTACAGTGCCAGGCATGAGTTCTTTCCTGAGGAGTAGGCTTCAAATACACTCAAGAAGTTGCTTAACCCCATAACATTCAGATATTTCTATTTGTGTAGTTCATTTTTTCTACATTAGCATGCTTGATCTCCAATTCCATCTGAATTCATCAAATGACATAATTTTGCTTCTCTCCATGACTGGATAAAACTCCATTGTCTATAAACATATTTTCTTCATCCACATAGATTTCTGGGTTATTTTATAACTTAAGTATTGTTAACTGTGCCATGATAAAGATGTTTATTAAGGTATCTTTGCATTATACTGATAGATTCCTATAAGTATATACTGTTAGTGGAATAGCTGGATCACATATGTAATCTACTTTTAGCTTCTTGATAAACTTCTACAATTTCCTTACTAGCTGGACTTCTTTAAATTTCCAAAAATTTGTCTATGAGTCTATCTTTTCCTCCCACCATCCTCACCTCCAGTTACTGTTAACTTTCATATATGAGATGATATATAATCATCATATTAATTGTTGATTTGCATTGCATTAATAATTCGTATTATGAGGTATTTATTTTTCATATAATGTTGGTCACTTGAAAGTACTCATGGACAAGTATCCATTCAAAGTTAGTGGCTATTTAATTTCAGATTTCTTATAACTCGAATGTAAGGTATTTTTTCCTTATATTAGGAACATTATCTCTCTGTCAAATAAATAGTTAGTAAACATCAATTTACTGAATTTTTAGGGTGTCCAGTATAATTTGATGGTGTTTAGAACACGTCTCCAATTTTTCCCCTCCTTTGATGTGACCCACTACAATTTGAAACATTTATCTATATATGAAGGTCTAAGGGGACTAATTGTGTCCGTAAAATAATCCTTATAGGTGTTTGGTTCTTTCATTTGGAACCTGGTTAACTATTGGAAGGAGACCCTTCTTGTAAAGAGAATGTCTTTTTTCCTGCCCAGCAGTTGGTCCCATTCCCAAATAAAGGTCCTTGGGTTGGTTCGGGTTTCCTATCTAAACTTCCCCATGTCTATTGATGGGGAACTTTTCCAGATAGAGAATTTACATGGACTTGTGCATGCTGTCACTGTTCCTGCGACTTCATATGAGCAACAAACCAGCAGCCTTGAAAAAAACTATTTTTTGTGGCCATCCACCCACCTTCTGGCTCTCTTTCTGCTCCCTGTTTTGAAATGATCCCTGATCCTTGGGGTGCAGAAGTTTGATATTTTCCCATGCAGGGATAATTACTCCATAGTGTCTTGTTCTCTGTACTTTGGCCACCTGAGGCTTTTTGAGTTAATCACCACCTGTCACCTGAGGAAGCTTTGTTTGTGAGAGTTGAAAGATACATTACTATTCTCTTGGCTATCTGTTCTGCTATGCTCCCTGAGATTTAGGTAGAGAGGTTGTCTTGTAGATGGTGTCACTTAGTGTTATGTATCTCACAGACTCTTATTCTCTGTGTTGACAAATTGTGGAACTGTGTGGTAGTCTCCATCTGTGGCAAAAGGAAGGTTTTTTGTTTCACGAATGGTGAATGGTAAGGGGTATACTTTACTGTACTATAAGGATAGTATTTGAAATACATTAAGAAAGTGAATTGGTTTAGAGATGTGACAAAAGTAGGTTTTATTTTGTGTAGGATCTATGACCTATCCAGTTATGTGTATTTGGCTATGTTGACAGAACCACACATGAGTTCCTCATATTGTAATGGGGCTAGTTCCTAAAAGATAGCTGTTAATTAGATCCAGCATAAAATTTCCACTATTGCACCTATAGAGATAGTTAGCTGGATCAGTCATTGTTTTGTTTATTAGGCTTCACCAGCTGGATAGGACCCTTGATTGTTTTCCTCCCTTTGAAGTTTGCACAGTATCTTCTGTTACCATGAAAGCTTGCTTTCAGGAAGAAAGCTTCCAACTCAATGGTTCCATGGCCTGTATCAGAATTATGTACTGTCTTCAGCAGTAGGTGCTTATTTTCAAGTACTGGGAGGCAATCAAGGCTGTGTTTCAATAACGTGTTCTGTTATTTTATTTCTACGAATCACAGTCTGCAGCGCCATGGGACTGATCGAAAAACCCGCCTCGCAAGACAGCGCCCTCTAACGCTAGCCACTCTCAGTCCCCCCCAGGACTGCATGTGATCACAGATAGATCTTCTTAGAATTAGCATGGCAGAAACCAAACCTCAAAAAACTTCCTGTCCTAACTGGCATGTTATTTTTTCTTCTTTTCTTTTTGTACCTTCAGCTATAGTCATGGCATTCCTATTTATATTTACATGTCCATGTTGTACAAATTTAATCAATCCATTTCTGTTTTTTTCATATCATCTAAGCATGATTTATCTCTCCAATCTCTTCCACTGTATAACCTTTGCTCATCCCTGCCTAGTAAAGTACCCCAGTTTTATCTGCTTGCTCCTTGATAATACCTGTCTCCAATCTATTTTGGTCTAACTCTTTGTTTTCCTCTACCCTATGGTTTATTTCAATCCATTACGTCCCGAGTTTACATGAGAATATATTCACGGCAGGACCCGCACCGCCAGAGGGTCTGGAGATTTAGGGCCAGGGAGTGGCTCTGTACCCTGTTGCGGGCTGCCGGGGCATGGCTAGATCAGGCAGTTACCTAACCACCACCACCACCCCCACCATCAGTGAGAATCCAAGTATCCAAGTGGACTTTTTTTTTTTTTTTGGAGCAACCTTCAGAAGAAGAAGAAAAAAGTGCTTTGGCTTCCAATATCCAATATAGAAACAAAATTGAAAGTAGACAAGTCAATACTCCATAAAACAAGGAGGAGAGAAAGAAAGAAAAAAAAAAAAGCATCTGAATGAGGAAAGCAAAGTCATCCGCTATTTGTGATCTGAACACAAAAGGGAAGCCACATGCCAGGGACACGAATTGAACGGACCGAACAACTTGGGAAAGGCACAGGATAATCCTGCACCAAACTCTACCAACCATGTAAGAGATAGCTACAATGGGAACCCCTTGGGAGGAGACCCAAGGAACAGACCTAGAGGAATAATTCCAGACCTATGCAGAGAAATTAAAAGAAAATAAAGGAGAAATTCAGAAGAAGACTAGAGAACCAGAATGAAAAATCAAAAAGGACCTAGAGGGATACACTGACAAACACTCCCAGAAAGGACTAAAGGAACAGACCAACAACCTCCACATAAGAACTTGAGGGAGAAAAAGCAAACTCCGAAAGGAAGTAGAAACGCTGACAAAAGGGAAGCCAACCAACGAAATAAAGAGCACCAAGAAGAGAATTGCAGAAGCCACCCAAAGAGGAGTTTGAGGAGCTCAAAAAGGAAATGGAAGTACTCAAAAAAAACACATGGATTGAAACAAAAAAAAGGAATAGAAAACACTCATTCAATCAAGAAGAAGAAAGAAAGGGAAAAAGCCTCAGAAGTAGATGGAGGAAGCCAGACACAAAGGAAATATATCAGATCTGGAAGATAACACTGAGCAATTAAAAAGCTCAAAATAAAGACTACTAAAATTTAAAAAATACACAAAAGTGGATACAAACCAGGAAACTATGGGACACTATGAAAAGATCAAACCTTTGGATCATTAGGAATAGAGTAAGGAGAATAATCTCAAGAGAAAGTATTGATCAGATCTTCAAAAAAAAAAAAAAAAAAAAAAAAAAACTTCCCCAAACTAAAATAGACAAACCCATAAAATACAAGAAGCATATAGACCCCAAATAGGACAAGATCAGAAAAGAAACACCCCACGCATATCATNACACTCTACTTTCTCTGGAGCTGATGTCTTGGTCTCTAGTCAGTTCTGGCTGTTTTCTTTCATGGGCTGCCAGCTTGTCCAGGCTTAACCTTTCGATCCTACTAATGAAGCACATGCAATTAGATATTTAGGTATTTAAACAGTATAATATATAGCCTTTCGATACTACTAATGAAGCACACACAATTAGATATATGGGTATTTAAACAGTACTAATTGATATGGTAGGTTACTTTGGTATAGACACAAATATTTGGATGGTATGTCAATTCATGATATACATTTTCTTCTGTCAAGTATGGCAGGGTCTTCGTGTGGTTTATAACATCTCCTAACTATTAGAGGATGTAAGCTTGTGACATCAGCTGTCCAGTAACACCTGGTACCCTGAGGCAGATATTTGCATCTCTTGCCAGCTTGTTCTAGCCCCTCAGCCCATTCTCAGTGGCTCAAGGCAGAAACTGCAAGACCTGTCCCAGAACTTCTGCGAGTTATCTGATACCTCCATGAGCATTCAAGTTGCCTCTGTGAGTTATCTGTAGCTCTGTGAGGTCAGAATATTGCAATATATCCTGCCTCGCCTATCTTGAAAAGCACATATCTTCAAGTAAAAAAAAAAAAAAAGATAGGAGCTGGTCAATGGGGAGGAGATCCACAAAATATCTTATAATCATGACATGGTGGTGAATCGCATGAACTTACAATAGTTGCACTTGCCTGCATAGTTTCTGTGCAAGACTAAACTAATAAACATGGTAATAGGTGAAGGAAGGGTTCATGGGACCCTGCGTTAACTAGGGAATCTAATGAGAGTTGGTAGAGAGCTAATAGAGTAGACGAAGTCATTGTCTTAAGTGAAATAGCAATTGTCTAGTTTCTCATGTTGCAGTGGTTATCTTTACATTCACACACACAAAATTAGCCCTGATTAAACATGGTGGGATAAAAAAATAAAAACAAAACAAATAAAAAATATCATGAAAATGAAATGGAGACTCCATGGAAGGACAGTGAGTCATTGGGGGTAGAGTGGTGAATGTGACCAGGATTTGTTTTATACATACATGAAAGTGCCAAATATTAAAATAATCATTTTTAAAACCTCAAGGGTAACTACTAAAATCATCTTGGTGGATATTCTTCCTAGTTCCCTTTATTTACTTGGCTTTGAACTCGCAATTTTCTGGCTTCCAAGTCTCCAGCTCTTCCATCTCATTTGCTGTGTATTGTCACATATAACGATATATATATATATACATATATATATATATATATATATATATATAATTTATGTACATTTCAGGACAATATATTTTTTATGATACAATACATAGAATATATTTAGAATGGAAATAAATTTTTACTTTATGAAGTTCCATTACCTAATGTAATAGTCTGTTATTTTTCCATTTATATAGCTTGAAAGGGTTTAAATGTTAGTAACTTATAATGCTTTACGGAACGTAATTAGTCTGACACATATAAGTATATGCATTTATTTAAACAATTCCCTTAAAGGTGGTGTTCCGATTATTTTCAGTCATTAACTACTTAAGATCCACAAAACCCAACAAGAACACTGGATCAAGCATTGGTTTTAATACAAAATATTTTCCTATATACACTACTTAAATGCATATACAATAGGTTATTAAAATTTTGCGGTCAGTTGTTATGGAATTTATGTTTTTATAAATACTGCCAAGTTGTCTCCTGACAAGAAATATATATTAGCACTCACTATATTAATAGCTTATTAACCAAAATTAAAAGTTACATATATGTATTTAAATAATGTAAGTCATAAAGTGAAATGTTAGCTTCTTTTTGAGAAATTCACTTCTCATTTTACTTATATGTATTTAAATAATGTAAGTCATAAAGTGAAATGTTAGCTTCTTTTTGAGAAATTCATTTCTCAATTTACTTCTATTTTATGGCTAATGATATGATAGTCATATGTATTTACTTTTTATATTGTTTGTAAAACTTTCCATTTTTTCTTATTTTATGTTATGCATATGCAGAATGCGTGCCTCTTGTTTATAATTTATGCAGCATATTTGATAACCTTAACATTATTTTAAATTTAATTATTGATACATATTGTTTGTTTAATTTTCCCCAGTGATCTATTTTGCCTTAACTGAATAAAAATACTTCAGTAACTAACTTTATACACTGCAATTATATCTTTTTAAAATGCCACATTATCCCTTTTAAATTTATTAATTCCTGATTCAAGTAATATTCCATTATGAGAAAACGGGTAACAAATATAATGTCTCATTACCCAGAAAATACAAGGTTACTTTATTTTGCTTCATTTTTTATAGTAATACTTTTTTGATTCTCTGAGTATTTCATACAATGTATTTTGGTCATAATCTTACACTTTTCCCCATTGACCTGCCCCCATCCCATTTCATATTCTCCATTATTATTTTTCTTTTAAACAGCTACATTTTGGAGAAAAATGACCTATACTTAAAGAAAATTGACTCTTTCAGCCCCAGCAGCTATAAATTGCCAGTAGTTCCTTAACAGGACAAGTGGGGAAGGCTTTCCAGCTTCCCCATCCATGTTTGCTTTTTGTCTGTTTTGGGCTTGCACAGGTCTTGTGCTGCTGATATAAGTGCTGCAGATACCTATGTGTAACTGGCCTGTGGTGTCGATAAAACAAAATTTCCTTGTATTCATCTACCACCTCTGGCTCTAACAGTCTTTAAACTCCAATTATTTTACATTTTTATTTATTTATTTATTTATTTATTTATTTATTTATTTATTTATTGTTACTTATTTTCGTATGTGTATGAATGTACTGTCTGCATGCAGGTTTGGGCGCCTGTGTCGTGCAATGCCGCAGAGGTCAGAAGAGGGCGTCGGACTCCCCTGGAGCTGGAGATAAAGATGGTTTTCAGCCGCCATGTGGGTGCTTGGGGTCTAACCCGGGTCCTCTGCAAGAGCATTCAGCGCTCTTAACCGCTAGGCCATCTCTCCAGCCCTTACCTCCAATTCTATAACTATCCCTGAGCCTTTGGAGGAGAGGGTGTAATGGAATGTCCCTCTGAGGGCTCAACACTTCAGAGCCTCTTACTCTCTTCATATTGACCAACGATGGCTTCTGTTTTAATAGCCATCTTTTGCAATATAAAATTTGTCTGGTGAGAATTGAGAGATGCACTAATCTATATGTATCACAATAATTCATTAGGAGTTGGTTTAGTTCTATGTCCATTTAGCAGGATAATAGTTATGAAAAAAAGTCATTGCCATGTATTCTAGGCTGGTCTTGAACTTGTTATATCTTGCCTGATTCTCCCACATTATGTAATTACACATCAATAATCACACTGAGATTTTATTTTCTTTATGTTTTTAATAGTCAATTGTATTACATAAAATATTTCACTTTTTGCAGAAAATCCTCTCAATGTTACTTGTGGATTTTTTTAGTACATTTTCCTCTGCTATAACAAAAGTTATTTTGAAATTCCAGTTTTGCAATTCTGTATTGCACTAGTTAATCCATCTGAATGTTTTCTTTTTAATGTATAATAAAATAAAGACCTGTAGTATTTTTTTTCTTTAGCTAGATAATTGTATGAAGTATGTGTATTGAAATTTCTATTCCCATGCCAATACAGAAATTTATTTTTTTTATTGATGCTTTGTGTATTTCATACATCATTTTCCAATTCAGTTCAGGTATATATCCCCTTCCCTTCCCCCCACCCCCCCCCTACCCATCCCGATCATGCATTCTGCCGTAAGTTTTCTGCATCTTTCTCTGCTTTTTTGTTTTGTTTTGTTTTCTTTTTTTTTTAACAATAAGTGATAATTTGTGAGTACAAGCATCCTTCATGTAAAACCAATTTGAAACAGTTGTGCCCAAACCCACACAGCTCATGGGTCCCACCATCCAGCAGGGGGGGCTTGTATGTTCAATCAAGTTGATCAAATGAGTGTCCAGTCTATATTGTTGTAGTTTCACCATTAACCCCAATCGAAGCCCTTACATTCCACCACGCCCCCTCTTCTTTATTTTTAAACAATTGAGTTTGTTTTGTTATCTTCATCATAATGATAATTATTAATATTGTATATATGTATGATGTTTGTATGCATACCATAGCATGTGAATGGGGGTTAGAGGACAACTTCCTGTATTAATTTCTCTCCATGCATTTTTTTGGTCTTTTTGAAACAGGGTCTCCCTGTAGCCCCAGCTGTCCTGGAACTCACTATGTAGATGAGGCTGGCCTCACAGAGATCCTCCTCCTGCCTTTGCCTCTCCAGTGCTGAGATTAGACAAAAATAAAATAAAATAAAATAAAAGCCTGGTTGCAAGCCTTTAAATCCAAGCACTCGGGATGGAGAGGCGGTGAGATCTCTGTGAGTTCAAGGCCAGCCTGGGCTACAGAGCGAGTTCCAGGACAGCTGGGGCTATAGGGAGACCTTGCCTCAAAAAGACCAAAACCAAAAAAGTCCATGCTTTTTTACATGGGTTCTAGGGAAAGAACACAGCTGGCCAGGCTTGCATGGCAAGGACTTTTATCCACTAAGCCCTCTCACCCCCAATATAAATAAAACCTTAAATGTCATGTATCTCTAGAGTATTTTAATATTTTCTATGATGTCTTTTAATCCATAGTTTAATAAATACTATTGAACACTTTGAATGGATTTTCTCTTTGTAAAGTTACAGAGAACTTTGTGTTATTATTTTGAGTTTAAATTAAAATATTATTATTGTTCATTTGAAAACTATCCATTACAAGATAGAGCTAAGTAAATGCAGTTGCAATAGTTACCTGCAGTACATATATTTAACCACGTTTTATTTTATTGTTTTTTTTTTTTTGGTCTTTTTGAGACAGGGTCATCCTGTAATGCCAGCTGTCCTGGAACTCACTATGTAGACTAGGCTGGCCTTGAACTCACAAAGATCTGCCTGCCTCTCCCTCCCAAGTGCTAGGATTAAAGGTGTTCGCTTATCAACTTTTTCTTTGAGATTAAATTTTCATTTGAATAAATTAACAGAGGGAGGATTTGCAATGTTCAAAACCTTATGAGAATTAGGTAGAGTAGCCAGTATGTACATGAAATGAGTTTAGTGTGGGTAAGCAATTGAATTGAGTGGTTTTTTTCCCTAGCATCAAAAAAAATTAATAATTTGTTGTTTTTAATAATTAAACCTTAAAGTTACCACACAAATAAGTATAAAATGTTTTGTTTGTTAAATATTTTTTTGATAGGGCCACATTTTATTTTTGCCACTGTGTTACTTATCAGAAATTTATTTTTTTTAATACTGATAATGTTTTATTGGGAAAAAGCCCCCTTCCCCAATTCTTTACATATTGTTTGTTTATAGCTGTTTTCACACCAAGGTGGGGGTGGGTAGTTGTTACAGAGATTTATGGTCCATAAAATCTAAATTATTTAATCTCTTACTATAAAAAAAAAGCTGCCAATTTCTCTACAAACTGTGGTTTACTTTGCTGGGTTAAATCTTAGAAGCATCCTGTGATAACATTCTATGATCTGTGAAATGCTAAGTATCCTTGACCTTGAAGTTATCTTACATTTGACATAAGATATGTACTCCATGTGGGGAAAGGTACTATAGTTCACACATGCAAAGAAGAGACCAGCTATATTAACTTAAAACTCAGCTTAGCTTAATATTTTTTGGAACCAGGCGATTGATTTCACATGAAAATATAGTATTGTGGAAATAAGAAATTGAAACATGATTGTTGGTTGCATTACTTAATAAGTCATAAGCTTAGAACATGAACATTGATAAATAAATAAGCACCATAAAAGTAAACATTTTACATGATTAGTTAACAAATATATACTGAATCTATTGAATATTGATTAAACATAAAAACTAATGGTCAGCTTTTACTTTGTTCTATTAAATTACATAAAGCAAGTTTTAATTGGATGGTACCTTCATTAAAAGGAGAAATTGAATATTTCTAGTTAATATTTACACACTCAAATGAATTGAAAAGGTACATCAATGAAACTGCTGTAAAGGGCTGGAGAGATAGCCCAGTGGTTAAGAGCACTGACGCTCTTGCAGAGGACCCAGGTTCGATCCCCAGCACCCACATGGCGGCTAAGAACCGTCTGTAACTCCAATTCCAGGAGAACTCCAGTTCCAGGGGAATCGGAACATTCTCTTCTGACCTCCGCTGCAATTGCATGACATGGGTTGCACAGACCTGCTGCAGACAATACATTCATACACATTCAAAAAAAAAAAAAAAAAAAAAGAAACTGCTGTAAAATGCAGAAATTAGTTTACTACTTTATAAGCCATTCCCAATAGGGAATATGGATCAAGTAGCATTTTTTTTAAAAATTACAAATCTTTGGAAAACTATTAAAAATAACCGAAGCTCATTTTTTCCATTATTTAAGAATGGTATAAAAGAAGGAATTACAAACACTGACATTTCAAATACGATTTTACAAACTTTGCATTTTTTACAAACCATAGTAAAAACTATTCGAAATAAGCTTTCTTAAAAGATAAATTTTAATTTGACATTCAAGTATTTCTTTTTTAAAATTTTTATTTATTTATTTATTTATTTATTTATTTATTTATTTATTTATTTATTTTTGAGACAGTGTCTCCCTTTAGTCTCAGCTGGCCTGGAACTCATTCTGTAGACCAGGCTGGCCTTGAACTCACAGAGATTCACCTGCCTCTGCCTCCTGAGTGCTGGGATTAAAGGCGGTGCCACCACGCAATTATTTCTTAAACAGACTATAAAGTAATAATCACCAACAATTATAGCTGTAAGTAGAAAAAACTTCTCTACGGATAGAAGACAAAATCTGGCCAAGAATTGGCGATGGTGAATTTAGACATAATCAATTTTTGGTTTATTTAAAAAGTACTCATCTTAATAAAAATTTTGGAATATTTTAATTCATGGACCTTGTCAAGTTATTAAACTTATTAGTTTATTTAATTTTAAAGCCATGATTATGATACCTACTTATTTAGGAATATAAAGAAAAAATAATTCTGTAGTTCTCAATTCTCTAGAGTAGACATTATAACTATTTTAAAGCCCCATTCGTTTATTAGCCTATTACAAAATAAAATCATAAGTAATGAAATAAGGCAATTCAAATAAGAGCTGGCACAGCTGTTAAAGGCTCAGGCTCACAACCAAAAAGAAATTTGTTATTCTTATAGTCAAGTGTGTGTGTCAGGTGAATGTATCAGTTCTACAATTATATGTATTCATCAGATGCATATATATTTACAAGTATTTGTATATATGTATATATATATGATTATATGAATAATAACATCATCAGTCTTGTCAGTACCAAGTGATTGATTCAGTTGAAATAATTTAAGTACTGACATAATATTTGAATGTGTTAATTTGCGTATTTTATGCAGGCACTGTATTACATTCATATCATATAGGAGTTGGTTATTAAAATACTTTTTATATAATATTTTATTTATGATTTATATATTTCAGACATAATTTTTCAGTTCATTTTAGACATACTCCCCTTTCCCTTCTTCACACCCCACCCCAGTTCATGCACTCTGCCATACATGTCCTGCATTTTCTCTCATTCTCCCCCCAATTTTTCTCTGCAAAGATTTATTGTCCTAGACAGAATTCAATCACATCAGTCCATTCCTTGACCCAGTCCTTATGCTTCTGTGGTTCTCTCTCAACCATACCATTCCAACGTATGCCCATGTACAGGTCATATATGTACCAGAATTATGTCTTCCAGGAATAAACCGTATGTTAATTCCTATACATGTCAAGGAGTTCACATTTTTTCCTTTTGATTTTATATTACTGTAAAATATGAATATATTTATAAACCTTCCACCCATATACATGAATTACAATGTCTGAAAGTAAGTGGTAAATTAATTTGGGGGCTCATTAGTAAATTCACATTATAACATCACAGTCACAGTTACTTTCAGAAAGAAAGAAATATGACAATAACGTTGGGGGATTTTGTACTAGCATCCACAAATGAGGGAAACCATTCCCTGTTTGTTTGTTTGTTTGTTTGTTTTGGGGGAGGGGCTGTGCACTTCACTTAGCATAATGATTTCAAGTTCTATCCATTTACCTACAAAGTTCATGATGCTGTCTTTCTTTACCACTCCATGGAACTCCATTGTGTAGATGTACCACATTTTTTTTTAGCCACTCCTCAGTTCAGGAGTATTTGGGTTGGTTCTAACTCTTTGCTATTGTAAACAGAGTTGCAATAAATGTAGATGTGCATGTACCTTTGCAGTAGGATGAGTCTTGTGTGTATATATTCAGGAGTGGTATGGCTGGGTCAGGTGGTAAGCTCACTGGTGAGGTCTCTGTTCAGCTCTTTACTCCATCTTTTGGGTGACTCATATGTTTTCTTGCTTTTTTTGAGTAGTTTATATATTCTCCAGTTAGTGCTCTGTCATATGTATCAGCACTGAAGGTTTCCTCCCACTCTGTGGGTTTTCTCTTTTATTATTTCTTTTTCTGAAAGAAGCTATTGAGTTTGATGAGGTCCCACATGTCAGCTGTTGACCATCTTGCACAGCTGCTGTTTGATTTATAAAGTCTTTTCCTATTCTTATGTCTTATAGAATGCTATCAACTTTCATATTCAGAGTTTCAGATTTCACGTTGAGGTATTTGTTCCATTTGGAGTTGATTTGTGTACAGGGCGAGATGTAGGAGTTTATTTTTGTTAGTCTACATATGATGATCCAGTTTTGCCGGCACCATTTTCTGAAGATGCTATCCTCCCTCCAATAAGCTTTTTTGGCCCCTTTATCAAATATGAGGTGGCTGAAATAGTATGAGCTCAAGTTTGGATCTTCAATTTTGTTCCATTGGTCAATTGGTCTGTTTTTGTCCCAGTACCAGGCTGTCTTTAGGACTATAGTTTGAAATCCGGTAAAGTGATCCCCCCGACTTCCCCCACCACTGTATTGCATTTTTCGCTCAGGATTGCTTTAGATATTCAGGGTCATTTGTCTTTCCATATGAATTTAAAGATTTTTTCCAAGTTTGTGAAGAAATTCTTGAGGATTTATTTGGAATTTCATTGAATCTGTATATTAATTTGTGTAGAATGGACATTTTTACTATATTAATTTTTCCAATCCATGAGCATGGGAGGTTTTCCCATCTTCTGAAATCATCTTCAATCTCCTTCTTCCGGGGTTTAACACTTTTGTTGTAGAGATCTTTGGTGTCTTTGGTTAGGTTTATTCCCAGGTATTTTATTTTTTTGAGGCTATTGTGAGTGGGGAAGGTCTCCTTATATTCTTTCTCCAGTTGCTTGTTGTTGGTGTAAAGAAGGCTACTGATTTTTCTAAGTTAATTTTGTATCCTGCCACTTTAATGATTCTCTTAATTGTTTCTAGGAGTTTGCTGGTGGAGTTTTTAGCATCCCTCAGGTAAACTATCATATCATCTGCAAACAGGGATAGTTTAACTTCCTCTTTTTCAATTAGTATTCTTTTCATTTCCCTTTCTTGTCTTATTGATCTAGCAAGCATTTCAAGCACTATATTGAAGAGGAGTGGCGATAGGGGGCAGACTTGCTGGGTTCCCACCTTTAACGGGAATGGTTTTAATTTTTCTCCAGTTAGGATGATGTTCATTGTGGATTTTTTTGTATATGGCTTTGATTAGATTTAGGAATGTTAAATTCAGTCCAATTCCCTCTAGAACTTTATACATGAAGAGATGTTTGGTCTTCTTAAATGCTTTTTCTGCATCAATTGAGATGATTGTGTGATTTTTGTATTTCAGTTTATTTATGTGTTTTATGATATTTATTGATTTATGTATGTTGAACCATCCCTGGATCTCTGGTAT
The DNA here is from genome assembly GCA_009823505.1 of Rhizomys pruinosus. Lineage (NCBI taxonomy): Eukaryota > Metazoa > Chordata > Mammalia > Rodentia > Spalacidae > Rhizomys > Rhizomys pruinosus. The sequence goes on along the minus strand of VZQC01003469.1, from coordinate 608,273 downwards.
GTATCCAACTTGATTATGATGTATGATCTTTCTGATGTGGGTCTGTATGTGATTTGTAAGTATTTTGTTGAGAATTTTTGCATCTGTGTTCATTAATGACATGGGTCTATACTTTTATTTTTTGGTTGTGTCTTTGCCTGGTTCTGGTATTAGAGTGATGTTGGCTTCATAGAAGGAGTTTGGGAGATTTCCCTCTGTATTCTTCTGAATAGTTTGAGTAGTAAATGTTGTAAGACATCTATGAATGTTTTTTAGAATTCTGCTGTGAAACCATCTGGGCTTTTTTTAGTTGGGAGGGTTTTTTTTTTATTACATCTTCAATTTCCTCAAATATTGTGGGTCAGTTTAAGCTGTCAGCCTTCTTTTGGTTAAGCTTTGTTGATTCATAGGATTTCAGATATTCATCCATTTCTCTTCGGTTTTCAAACTTTGTAAAGATTTTTGAAGTATTCTTGTATGATTGTCTGGATCTTTTCCCTATCTGTTGTGATGTTTCCTTTTTCATCAAGAAGGCCGTTAATTTGGAATTGTTCTTTCTTTTGGTTAACTGGGATAGAGGTTTCTCTATCTTGTTTATCTTTTCAAAGAACCAGTTTTTGGATTCATTGATTTTTTTGTATTGTTTTCTTTGTTTCTATTTCATTGATTTCTGCTCTGATTTTTATTTGTTCCTATCTGTTGGGTTTAGGGTCCATTTGTTGTTGTCTCTCAAGTGTTTTAGTGTAGCATTAGATCATTTATTTGGTCCCTTTCTGTTTTTTTTTTTTTTAATGTGGGCACTTAGGGGTATAAATTTTCCTCTCAGGACTGCTTTTAAATTGTCCCACAGGTTTTGTTGTGTTTATTGTCTTTTTAGTTTAGTTCCATGAATACTTTTATTTCATTCTTTATTTCTTCCCTGACCTATTCATTATTCAGGATTATTTTTCCTTTTATTTTTAGTTTTCATGTGCTCTTCTAGGTATTTAGGATTATTCTGGTCTTAATATTGAGCTTTATTGAACTTTGGTCTGATAGAATGCATGAAATTATTTAAATCCTTTTACATTTGTTGAGTTTTCTTTTGTGTCCCAGGATGTGGTAGATTTTGGAGAATGTTCTGTGGGGTGCTCAGTAGAAAGTATAGTCTCTGGTGTTGGGATAGAATATTCTGTAGATGTCTGTGAGTTCCATTTGTTGTATTGTATTGTTCAGTTCCAATGCCTCTCCATTTATTTTTTTCATGCAGTTCATCCATCCAAGTGGCTCAGTGGGGTGTTGAAGTCTCCCACTTTTAATGTGTTAAGATTAATCTGTGTGTTAAGTACCTGCAGAATCGTGTTTATCTAGTTCAGTGTACCTGAGTTTGGTGCATAAACTTTTAGGATTGTGAAGTCGTCCTGGTTAATTGTTCCTTTGATACATATGTATTGACCCTCTTTGTCACTTCTGATTTAGTTTATACTAAGGTCCATTTTGTCTGATATTGGAATAGCACCTCCTGCTTGCTTTTTGTTACCACGTGCTTGGGATATTTTTTCCATCTTTTTACTTTGAGTTGGTTCCTAATCTCAAGGGTGAGATGGGTTTCTTGTAGGCAGCATATAGATGGATTCTGTCTCCTAATCCATTCTCCCAGTCTATGTCTTTTTATTGGGGAGTTTAGACCATTAGTATTTAAGGTCAATATGGAGAGATGTGTGTTGCTTCCTTTCAACATATTCCTCGTTTGCATTCTTGGTCTAGGTTTATGTTTACCACTTCTATGCTTTTATTAGTTTCTCTCTTTTGTTGTTTGGGGATAGTTACTCCTTTCTTCTGTTCTTTGAATTGCTTTGAGTATTTTCTGAAGTATTGTTTTTTTGAAATGTACTCTTTCATCTTGTTTATGTCATGAAATATTTTTCTTTCTCTTTCAACTATAACTGACATTTTTTATAGGTATAGTAGTCTGTGCTGCCATCTAAAGTCATTTACCACAGGCAGTACTTTGGTCCACGTTCTTCTGGCGTTCATAGTTTGATCTGAGATCTCAGCTAGTATTCTGATGTATTTCCCATTGTATGTAACTTGTTGATTTCAGTGTTTCCACTTCCTTCAAGACTTTGTCATACTCTCTCTCTAGTTCTTTTCACAGTTTGTGTTTCTCTTCCTCTAGCTCTTTTTGGATATTGTGTTTCTCTTCCTCTAGTTCTTTTTGGAGTTTGTAATTTTCTCCCTCTAGCTCTTTCTATTGTTTAATATTCTTTCCTTCTATATCTTTCCTGAGTTTTTCATTTTCTTCCCTTAGTTCTCTGATTTTTTCTTTATATTTTTTGGTTTATTTTTTAATTCTTTAACTATTTTTTGTGTACAATTTTTATTGTTAATAAATTTTTCCATAAGCCATACATCATTTCTCAATCAAATCTAGAGTCACTTTCCTTTCCATGCCTCCTACCCCACCCAAGACTGTGCACTCTGACATACATGGTCCTGCAGTCCTGCATCTTTTTCTGAGTCTTTCCAGAGTTTTTTTTTTCAGTATTTTGGAGGACTTTTTTCCCCTAAAATTTGTCATGTTTTCCTTAAGGAAGTGCTTGAAGATTCTTCCTTGGCCATCCCAAACAACCAGCAATCTTGCACTTTTTCTCCACACTGGGGTCTTTCCCTCCCATGGTCCCCCAAAATAAAGTCCAGTAAGCACTTGTCCTATCTTGATACCCCTTTATTGGCCTCCATGATACGACCCAGGTAGTGCTTTTATTAATTTCTCTTTCAAAGTGCCTGGGTTTAGCTGCTCCTCTCCTCTATCCTTGAATTGCTTCAAGTATTTTCTGAAGAGTTGATTTTCTGGATATGTATTCTTTCATCTTGTTTATGTCATGGAAGATTTTTCTCTTTCCTTCAACTAGAATCAACATTTTTGCTGGGTATAGTAACCTGGGTTGGCATTTATAATCATTTATCACTGGGAATGCTTTGCTCCACGTTCTTCTTGCTTTCATAGTTTGAACTGAAAAGTCAGCTGTAATTCTGATAGATTTCCCCTTATATGTACCTTGTTGTTTTTCTCTTGTGGCTTTCAGAATTTCGTCTTTGTTTTGGGCATCTAGCATTTTAACTATGATATGGCGGGTGGAGTTTCTTTTCTGGTCTAGTCTATTTGGTGTTCCTTGTTCTTCTTGTATCTGTGTGGGTTTGTCTTTTTTTTAATTTAGGAAAATTGGCATCTATTATTCTGTTGACAATCTAATCATTCTCTTGGGATTATTCTCCTTCCTCTATGCCTATGATGCAGAGGTTTGATCTTTTCATGGTGTCCCACATTTCCTGGTTGTTCCACTCTTGTGTATTTTTAAATTTTTCATAGTCTTTACTTGAGCATTTTAGTTGTTCTGTGTTATCTTCTAGGTCTGATAATCTTTTTTTCTGCTTCCTCCATTGTGCCTCTGATGCTTTTTCCCATTCTTTTCTTTGGATTGTATGACTGTTTGATTTCTTTTCTCATTTATTCCTATGTTTTCTTTAGTATTTCCACTTCATTTTTGAGCTTATCAATCGTTTCTTGTAGCTCCTTGTTTCACTCATTTGTTTCCTTTTTCATTTTGCCATGGGATCTTTTCAGTATTTCCCCTTCCTTCTGGAGTTTGTCATTTTCTTCCTCTAGCTCCTTCCAGAGTCTGTCATTTTTTCGTTTTATTTTATTCTGAAATTTGTCATTGTCTTCCTCTAGGTCCTTTCTGAGATTTTCATTCTTTCCTCTTAGTTCTGTGATTTCTTTGAATATATATTTTATTGTTATCCTATGATCTGTGTCCTGGGTTACCTCTAGGGAGATCCCATTGTAGGAGTCCTCCACAAGCTCTGTAGAGTTTGGTGTGGAGTTTTTCTGCTCTTTTCCCATATTGTTCTTTCATTGTGCTTTCAGCATGTGGTTTGCCTTTTACGTGTATTCCGATGAGAATCTTGAATACCTCTTCACCTTCTTGAAGGATTGCTTTCCTTGATTCCTTCAGGTGCCTTCACTGTATTCTCCCAATGTATGGAATGTTGGTGGGAGGGTGCACGGGGGGCTTGGTTGAATTGCTTGCTTAGTCTGCATGCTGGTATCCTCCACCCCCACTGTTTGGGCACCAGTTGCTGGCAGCCTCTGAGTTTTAACCTCAGCTCCCAGCTCCCACAATCCTCTGGTCCAAAATGCTTGTGTGGACAGCCTCCACCCCCACTTGGGCACCAGTTTCCCGCAGCCTCTGATTTCGAATCTCATCTCCCAGCTCCTGATTTATTTGAATATGTCCACAGTTGTTCTTTTAAGGTGTGTGTTTATTTCCTTCCATGTAGATCTCATTTTAGGAGTTTTCATTTGGACTGGTAGAGTTCTGTATGGATTTATTAAGAGCTTTTCCCATGTTAGTTTTTCACTGTGTCTTTGGCGTGTGGATTTGTTTGTTTGTTTGCGCTTTTGGATTCTGTTATCTCAACATTGGCTATGCAGACTAGATTCACTAACACTGTGCCTGCTAGATAGTCTGCACCACAGCACCACCAGTTTAACTGGGGAGTGGGGGGGATATTGCTCATTGACCTGCTGTGCCCCTGTCTAGATGCACCCATGGTGCAGTGGTCTCTGGAACCCAGGTGGAAGTTCCAGGGGTGGATCTAGGGCACAAAAGCCACAAGGCAAATTCATTTTACCAGGGGGATGAACTGTGCCCAATCAGTAGTGGTATCTGGAACCCAGGTGGGAGGTTCTTAGGGTGGGTCTAGGGCACCAAATCTGCAAGGCAGTTCTACTTTACCAGGGCACTGTGCTGTGCCCTTGCCACAGTGGTCTCTGGAACACAGGTGGGAGGTTCCAGAGGTGAGTCTATTTTGCCAAAGTCACAAGGCAGTTCTGCCTTATCAAGGTGCTGCACTGTGCCCATGCAGTAGTGGTCTCTTGAACCCAGGTGTAGTTAACATACCTAAGTTACAAATCAATGACCTGTGTGGCTTAAAAACTAGGAATTAGATTCAAACTTGAAGAAAAAAAGTATTGCAAAATATTTAAGTCTAATTACTGAATAGAAGAAGGCTACTGACATTTTGTTTTTATTCTAATCTTATGTCCTGCATGTTGCAAAACAAATCACTGGAGTTGTACACAGGGTATAACCTTTTTTGTTTGCTAATTCTACTGTTTGTTTCTTATTTATCCTAAAATACTTCTGAGATATAATATTTTTAATATTATGTTCTAACAAATGATTGAATATATAGGCTCTCATCTGTCATTCATTAATTAAAATGGATAATCGTTAGTGAAGGAAGAAAAATGAAGTCATAATAGTGTCATGGTGTGTCATGGTGTGTCATTTTAGCACTCAGGAACCTGAAGCAGGTGGAGTGTGAATTCAACTTTATCTTAGGATATGTAGCAAGTTCCAGATACTCTATATTACATGATAAGTCTCTGTCTCAACAAACAAAAATCAAAAAGATAAAATAACTAGAAGGAAGTATGTTGAAAACTTTACAAATGAATGCTATTGCAATTTTTTATGATAGTGAAAAATTAAATATGAACTCAGAATTTTGAAAGAAACGAGCAATATTTTTTTTACATTTTCAATAAAACATAGTTCTCAGTATAGGAAGCTTCTCTGTTAGTGGACGTACACTCACGCCTGACACAACACCAGCATGAACCCAGGTGAGTCCTGCCTGCCTTAGTGCTTTGCATATGCCTCCTCTCCTGTGGAGGCTTGGCCAACAGGGTAACAGCAACACCCCCGATTCCTAAACCTGGCAGAGTTGTGGTCAGAGGATCTAGCAGGCATAGTATTAGTGATTATACTCTGTGCAGTCAACATTTAGGCATCAGAATCCAAAGAAACAAATAAACAAACAAAGACACAAATAAAATCAGCATGGGAAAGCTCATAATAAATCCACACCAAACTCTACCAACTCTACAGAAGATTCCTACAATGAGAGCTCCCTGGAAGGAAACCAAGACACAGACCTTAGAAGAACAATTGTAGACATATTCAAAGAAATTAGAGAACTAAGGGGAGAGAAAGAAAAACTCAAGAAGAACCTAGAGGGAGATAATGACAAACATTGAAAAGAACTAAAGGGAGATAAGTACAAACTCCAGAAGGAAGTGGAAATGCTGAAAAGATCCCAGGCAGAAATGAAAAAAGAAACTGACCAATAAACCAAAGACCTACAAGATGAGAATGACAGCCTCCAGAAGGAAGTAGAAATACTAAAGAAATCACAGGATGAAATGAAAAAGGAAATTGAACATTCATCCAATCAATATGAAAGGAATGGTAAAAGCCCCAGAAGCAGAATGGAAGAAGCAGAAAACAATATCAGACTGGCAGGATAACATGGAACAACTAGAATGCTCAAGTAAAGATTATGAAAAATTTGAAAATATACAAGAGTGGAACAACCAGGCAATGTGGGACACTATGAAAAGACCAAACCTGTATGTCATAGGGATAAAGGAAGAACAAGAGTTCCAAGACAACACTATTGACAAGATGTTCAACAGGATAATAGAAGATAATTTCCCCAAACTGAAAAAAGACAAACCCATACAAATACAAGAAGCATGGTAGAACACCAAATAGACAGGACCAGAAAAGAATATAATTCTTAAAAGAATAGATGCTGAAAACAAAGACAAAATACTGAAAGCCACAAGAGAAAAACAACAAGTTACATATAAGGGGAAACCTGTCAGAATCGCAGCTGACTTCTCAGTGCAAACTATGAATGCTAGAAGAATGTGGACCAAAGTATTTCCAGAGCTAAGCGCCTTTAGATGGCAACCCAGCCTAGTATACCCAGCAAAAATGTCAATTATAGTTAAAGGAGAAAGAAACATCTTTCACAACATGAAAAAGATGAAAGAAGCATACATGTCTAGGAAAGAAACACTAAAGGAAATTCTCGAAGCAATCCAAAGAACAGAGGAAAGGTGCAATTATCTCTAAGCAATTAAGGAGAAAAATTAACAAAAGCATCACAGAGTAAAACCTAAACCAAGAATGCAAGCAAAAAATAAGGTGAAAGGAAGCAAAACACATCTCTCAATAATAACCTTAAATACTAATGGTATAAGCTCCTCAATCAAAAGACATAGACTGGGAGAATGGATTAGGAAACAGAATCCTTCTATACACTGTCTAGAAGAAACCAATCTCTCCGTCAAGGACAGACACCACCTTAGAGTGAAAGAATGGAAAAAAATATTCCAAGTGAATTGCGACAAGAAACAAGCCAGAGTGGCTATTCTAATATCAGACAAAATAGATCTTAAAGTAAAATTAATCAGAAGTGACAAAGAGGGTCATTACATCTTTGTCAAAGGAAAAATTAACCAGGAAGACTTCACACTCCTAAATGTTCATGCACTGAACTCTGGTGCACCTAACTTTATAAACACAACTCTGCAGGACCTTAAGACACAGATTAATATTAACACACAAATATTGGGGGATTTCAACACCCCACTAACACCCTTGGATAAATCAATAGGACAAATATAAACAGAGAGACATCAGAACTGAACAATACAATACACCAAATGAACCTCACAGACATCTACAGAATATTCCACCCAAACGTCAGAGAATATACTTTCTACTCAGCACCCCATGGAACATTCTCCAAAATCGACCACATACTGGGGCATAAAAGAAATCTCAACAAATACAAAAAGATTAAAATTATTCCATGCATTATATCAGACCACAGTGCAATAAAACTCAATATGAACACCAGAATAAGCCCAACTACCTAAAAGAAAACATGGAGTCTAAACAACACAATCCTGAATAATGAATGGGTCAGGGAAGAAATAAAGAGTGAAATAAAGGTATTCATGGAACTGAATGAAAAATACAATACAATGCAACACAACATAACAAAACCTGTGGGATACTTTAAAAGAAGTTTTGAGGGGAAAATTTATTGCCCTATATTCAGGCATCAAAATAAGTAAATAAATAAATAAACCAGAAAGGGAACAAATAAATGACCTAACATTGCAGCTAAAAACACTTGAGGGACAATAACAAATAGACCCTAAACTGAACATAGAGGAAGAAATTACAAAAATCAGAGCAGAAATTAATGAAATAGAAACAAAGAAAATAATACATAGAATCAGCAAATTTAAAAACTGGATCTTTGAAAAGATAAACAAAATAGACAGACCTCTAGCCCTTTTAACTAAAGGAGAAAAAAAAGAAAGAAAAGAAAGAGCAACTCCAAATCAACAGCATTTGTGATGAAAAGGAAAACATCACAACATAGAAAGAAAAGATCCAGAAAATTGTATGAGAATATTTCAAAAACCTATACTCCACTAAATTTGAAAACCTAACAGAAATCCTGGGAACCAAAAAAGCTTAACCAAGAAGAGACTGACAGCTTAAACAGACTCATAATATTTGAGGAAATTGAGAATGTAATAATAAAAAAAACCTCCCAACTAAAAAAAGCCGAGGTGTTTTCACAGCCGAATTGTACTAAAATTATTACTATTCAAACTGTTCAGAAGGATACAAAAAGAGGGAAGTCTACCAAATTCCTTCTATGAAGACAGCATCACTCTAATACCCAAACCAGGCAAAGGTACAAACAAAAAGAAGCTATAGACCCATCTCATTAATGAACATAGATGCAAAAATTCTCAACAAAAAACTTGCAAATCACATACAGACCCACATAAAATGTTCATCCATCATGATCAAGTTGGATTCACACCAGAGATGCAGGGATGCTTCAACATACGTAAATCAATAAATATCATAAACCACATAAATGGACAGAAAAGACAAGAACCACAGGATCATCTCTATTGATGCAGAAAAAGCCTTTGACAAGATCCAGCATCCCTTCATGTTTAAAGTCTTAAAGGGAATTAGACTGAAGGGAACATTCCATCATACCCAGTGCCAACATCATCCTAAATGGAGAAAAATTGGAACCATTTACCTTAATGGTGGGAACCCAGCAAGGCTTGCCCTTATTGCCACTCCTCTTCAACATAGCGCTTGAAAAGCTTGCTAGGGCAATAAGACAAGAGAAGGAAATTAAAGTAGTACTAATTGGAAAAGAGGAAGATAAGCTATCCCTTTTTTGCAGGTGATAGGATAATTTACCTAAGGGATGCTGAAAAACTCCACCAGAAAATCTCTAGAAACGATTAAGAGTTTCAGTAAAGTGGTATGATACAAAATTAACCTGGAAAAATCAGTAGCCTTTCTTTACACCAACAATAAGCAAGTGGAGAAGGAATAAAAGAAGACCTTCCCACTCACAATAGCTTCAAAAATAATAAAATTCCAGGGAGTAAGCCAACCAAAGACGTCAAAGATCTCTACAACAAAATTTAAACACCTGAAGAAAGAGATTGAAAATGAGATCAAAGATGGAAAGACTTCAGGTATTCATGGATTAGAAAAATAAATATGCTAAAAATGTCCATTTTACCCAAATTGATATACAGATTAAATGCAATCCCAATCAAAATTCCCCATGATCTTCTTACAGACTTGGAAAAAATCCTTAAATTCATATGGAAAAACAAAAGACCATGAAAAGCCAAAGCAACCCTCAGTGAAAAAGTGCAATACAGGAGGGGGGGTGTTGCTCTACCAGACTTCAAGCTATATTACAGGGCCATAGCCATAAAGACAGAATGGTACTGGCGCAAAAACAGTCTCATTGATCCATGTAACTAATTTGAAAATCCAAACCTGAGCACATAAAATTTCAGCCACCTCATAATTGACAAAGGGGCAAAAAAATCTCAATTGAGGAAGGGTAGAACCTTCAGTAAATGTTGCTGGCAAAACTGGATCACCATGTGTAGAAGAAAAAATTAAACCCCTACTTCTCACTGTGTACAAAAATCAACAAGTGGATCAAAGATCTCAGTGTGAATCCTGAAATCCTGAAGGTGATAGAAGAGAAAGTTCACAACAACGTATAAGAGATAGGTGTAGGAGTAGACTTTCTAAATCAGACTGGAGCTGCACAGGAAATAAGGACAACAGTGGACAAATGGGACCTCATAAAACTCAAAAGCTTCTGTATAGCAAACGAAACAATGAAGCAAGTGAAGAGAAAACCCACAGAGTGGGAGGAAATCTCAGATATCATCTCACTCCAATATTACTAAGATCAAGAATACAAAAGAAACCAAATGCTAGAGAAGATGCTGGGAAAGGTGAACACTCATCCACTGCTGGTGGTAATGTAAACTTGTAGAACCATTATGGAAAACAGAGTGGAGAACCCTTAAAAGACTGAGAATGGTCCTACCACCTGACCCAGTCATGCCACTCTTGGGTGTATACCCACAAGACTCATCCTACTGCAAAGATACATGCACATCCATGTTGATTGTAGCTCTCTTCACAGTAATGAAGAGCTGGAATCCACCCAAATGGTGCTCAACAGAAAAATGGATGACAAAAATATGGTACATCTACACAGTGGAGTACTATTCAGCGGTAAAGAAAGATGACACCATGAACTTTGCAGGTGAATGGATCGAACTCGAAGCCATTGTGGTAAGTGAAGTAACACAGTCCCAGAAAAACAAACAGTGAATGGTTTCCCTCATTTGTGGATACTAACACCAAATCCCCAGTTGGAAAACAAGCTGAACAACATTATTGCTGTATTGCTTTTTATCTGTAAGCAACTACGATGTTATAATGTAAATCTCTTAATGGGCTCTAGTATCAACCCACCACTTACTTTCAGACTCTGTAATTACTATATATGGGTGAAAAATATGCATTCATATTTTAGAGTAATATAAAATTAAAGGAGGAAAATGTGAATTCTTAAACATAAAAAATACTGAGAGAAAGATGCAGAACAGTTACGGCAGAATACATGATCTGTGGTGGGGTGGGGGGAAGGGAAACGGGAATATGTCTAAATTGAACTGAAAAATGATGTCTTAAATATACAAAACATCAATAAAAATTACATTAAACAGAAGCTTCTCTCCTACTTAAATTTTCTATTGTATCAAATAGCAAAAATAAAATTTAGTTGGCTGAAATGAATATTACAAGCCCAAGAATATTAGAAATAAATTTTAATAGGATGTGAGTTTATTATCTTACCTAGTAAACAACTTTGGTTTATTCAGGCAAAAAACATGTCTAGAAGAAAAATATCATTTCAACTGTTATAAATTTATCAGAGAAATAATTAATTCCCTAAAAAGTCTCTCTGTGGGAAATTCAGAAACATTTTTTGTGAAGTGACTATTGAAATCAGACAGACCACAGCTTCATAAACTAGTACACATTTCTTTTCCTATAATTCCTGCCCCCAGCACAGTATCAGATGATCTAGAATGTTTCCAAATAACTTCGTCTCCATGAAAAGTGCAAGATCTGGATGTAGTACCCAGCCACAGATTTTCTGGGCACTTTCCACTCGTAAGAGAAAGATGAGTCACAAGTCATGGGAGAAGTAGTGAACAGAAGAATGCACCAGATCTCAGTTTCTTCTTAAGTGTTGGGTTATTTGTTCAATGTACCAACTTCTCTGGGAACTTCCCACAAGACTGTCCACTGCATTGTCTTGCTTACAGCTGTGAGAAGTTTTGTCATAATCCATCTTCTTGGGGTCTAGTGAAATCAGTGACAATTGTTTCACCTGGCAGTCATTATAGCCCATCTTGAGACTTTATCTGAATAGATAGCCAGTGAATTTCTAGTCTTTCTCTGATGAAGGAATGAGTTGGTCTGCTCAGTCAATGACATGGTTTCTCCTGGAGCTGCCCAAAGGACTGGCAGAATTCAACCTAGCATGGTTAAGGTGTTCAACAAGTTCAAACCAATACATGCACATTAAATGGTCAAGAAGATATGTAACTCTTTCTTTTCCTTTTTCTAAAATATCAATTTTATTGTTTTTAATTAACATTAACAATGTGTGATTTTATTATATTTTCAAACAAACATGTTTTCTTTGAGTCTCCTCTATCTTCTCTGCATCACCTTGACTTCCTTTTACTCTCCCTACATAACTTACTTTTTACCTTCAGGATTCATTTGTCTTATTTCTCTTCCTGATTCCTCAACACGTGTCCTTCCTCCATTGCTCTCTTGCCTAATTTTATAGCTTATATTCATATTCTCCCCCACTTATAGATGTACATCTAAACATTGTAAGCTATGGTCTGCATATGAAGGGGGGACAGGTACTGTTTAATCTTATGTTCATGGGCTATTTCACTCAGTATAATTATTTTTCTGGCTGTATTCATTTTTCCAAAATGTACATAATTTTGTCTTCATATTTTATTATTTCATTATTTTCGTTTTATGTGTATGGGTGTATTGCCTGCATGTGTGTAAGTGCCCTCTTGTCATATAATGTCCAAGGAGGTCAGAAGTTGTCAGATCCCTGAAACTGGAATTATGTATGGTTGTTAGTGACCATGTGCATGCCTTGATTAAAACCCGGGTCTTCTGCAAGAGCAGCCAGATCTCTTATCCACTGAGCCGTCCCTCTTGCCCCGTAATTTTGTTTTCCTCAAGTCAAATAGCTTTCCATTGTGTATGTATATGCACTACACTGTCATTGTGACTGTCTAGGCTGATTCCATTTCTTTTGTGTTGTGAATAATGTATTAATATGCATAAATATGCATGCTCCTCTATCATAGGTTTTGGATTCCTTTTGGTACATGCCAAGGAATAGTATAGATATGTCATGAGTAGCTTTGTTTTTAATTTTTTCTTAATTTTTATTGAAATTTTGTGCATTTATTATAACATTTCTTAATCAAATTTAGACCCATTTCCCCTTCCAGGCCCCCCACCCTGCCAGAGCTCATGCATTCTGACATACATGTCTTGCATCTTTTTCTCAGTATTTCTAAAATTTTTTTGATGTAGAAGTTTCCATACTTCCACAGTCATTGCTGTAGTTTATATACCCAGGAATAGTGATTACAGGTTCTTCTTACCATACATCCTTGCCAGGACTTGTCATTTAGTTTGTTCGTCTCAGCCATTATGACTGGGATAAAACAGAAATTCAAGGTGGTTTTATTTTACATATACCTGATATCTAGTGATGTTGAACAATGTTTAAAATACTTATCTGTCCATTGTGTTTTTTCTTTTGATAACTCTCTGTTAATTTCATAAGCTTGTTTCTTTTTGGTTGGCAGTTTGGAAGAGATTTTTAGTGTTATTTGTAGTTATCTAAACATAAATATCAAACCATGGTCTGATGTGTAGTTGGTTAATTTTTAAATTTGTATGTAATCCTGGTAACATTGAAGCAAGAGGTAAAATATAACAAGTTCAGGACCTATTTGTTCCTCAAAGTCATTTAGTTCAAGGCTAGCCTATGTAACTTAGTGATGCTCTTTCCAAAAAAAAGAAATAGTTATCAAGGTGGCATTTAGCTTATAAAGCCATCCATTTACCTATAGCTTTTCACACATCCTTGGTATTTTTTTTTAGTCTGGTCTTCCTCTCAATGATCTGTATTTCTCTACCTTTCCCCTCCTCAGTTAAAATTCCAAAGCTGAAGAATTGTCCCTTGTGGATGTATTAAGGAAAAAAGTCAAAAGAAAAAATATGAGATATATTACATGGAGCCTTATTGCTTTAGCTATCTAAAATTGTAGCAGACAAAGATTTTCCTATGATCAAAATTTTTCTGAATTTGTTAGTAATTGTAAGAGTCCGTCAGCTACACATTGAGATATTAGATATTTTAATTTGGTACAGGAAAATGTTAATGCTTTCAAATTCATTATTCCTCAGATCACTAAATTCAATTTTGACTGCATCAAAAGGATAGGTTTCTACTTAATGTATATTCTTAAAATTTTACGTGGAAACCAAATAAATTATTAAAGTCCCATATGAATAATCATGGGAGCAATTTGGATTTTATTAGATATTTGTATTTTTATGGGTAGAAAACTTGCCATTCATCATAGCAGCTATAGTGGACCTATTCCATGAGAACATGGAAACTCAGGTATGACTGTTTGGAGTGATAACAGTAGGAGTTTTCTCTCCAGGAACAGTCATCAAAGGTCAGGGCCAATAACAGTGAATACTGGAAAAGCTTCAAATGAAGATTAAATAGAAACAGTAGGATATATCTCTATATAGATATATAGTTCTTGAGCTTGAGTGTGAATAGAGGGAGTGATAGGAATTGGAGAGGGAGGAGGGGAGGAATTGTACTCATGTATGAAATTCTAAAAAAAAAAGAAAAAATAGTTATAGAAAGACCTTGTATCAAACTAAAAAGTTGTAACAACTTGGCTGAGTAAGAGTGGTTGATCTCTTTGAATGTAAGTTGAAAATTTCAGAATTCATGTAGTGTCCAAAATGTTGAAGGAAATAGATATTATTGAGAATAAATCCTTCTTGAGTTTTCACATATATTTGATGCATAGAGATTAACCAGCATTATCAAGCAGAGACTGCAGGTTGATGATATAGTTCAGCTCTAGAAACATGCGGATATCAAAGGGATATCCAGAGGGCTTCAAATCCAAAGATGACTCAGTTCTAGGCTCTAGAACCTAAGTTAAGAATATACTGAAACAAGGCTCAGAGTTGGTTTAAAGCTTGTAAAATGAGCTCTTGATTAAATAAAAATAAAAAGAAAAAAGTAAAAATAAAGTATTTTAACATGCTTTTTAAAAATATGAATATTTTAAAATATAAAATGTTTTAAATTATTATTTGTATAAATAAAAAATCACAATGATACATGAAAATTGTCATGTTGTAGTTGTTGCTAACAATTAGATTTAATTTAGACAGTATCATGTGCATCACTATATGTTGAAATCTGGTAGAACACTGTGAAGGTTATGACATGCTGTTCCACTAATCAAGCAGTTTATTTTGTTTATTCAATCAACAATCTCATTGTAGTTCTAGGGGGCCAATGCAGTGTAAAATCTGTTAAATGTTCAGTATGAATTAGAAAATGCCTAAAATGAGAAAGTAGAGAAAAGTGGCAAGAAGCCCCAAAAGCAATAAAGAAATTATTTTTACAACCTTGTGATATCTATGCTTTGAATTTTTCAATTTATGAAGAGATAGAAAAAAGCTAAGGCAGAAGAGGTCAGATTAACAAAAGCCCTAATGATTCTCTACTGAACTGAAAAAAAGATCCTTAACATCATTATGAGATTTCAAAACTTTATGAAATGAAAACGTTTTTCTGTGTCTTTACCTCATCTTTATATTCCTCCATTAATCACTGTAATCAAGTAAGAAAATGACTTTGTGGGACAGACAGATGGCTTAATTGGTAGAAGTGCTTGCCACCAAGCCTGACTATCCATGTTCCATTTTGAGAGACCCACATGGTGGAAGAAGAGAATTGAATAGTTAAAGCTCTCCTCTGACTTCCTCCTGTGCACTGTGGCACTCTTCACTCCCAAATTAAAAAAAAAAATAGTTTAAAAAATCAAAATAAAAATGACTTTGTCATTGCTGTTGAGGTCCCAAAGCCTCAAACTATTTTGTAATTTCATTGCATGCTTTGAAAAAAATAGGCAATTTTGAAAAACATTTGGTAGTGAATTCCGAGTATGTTTGTCAACATGACCATATATGATTGCCAGAAGAATTGAGGCTTGTATGAGTCAGCATTATGTGACTTGTCCTAGAAAGAATACTCTGTTGGGAGATCTCCCAAGACCACATGAAGCACAGGAGCTGGGTGCTTCAGCAAGGCGAATTGTTTGATTTAATTTAGTTGTCTTCAGCTTGATTGGCTTTTGTGGCTGTGTGAGCAGAGTTATCCTCCCAGCTGGCATAAAAGGTGGGTTTGTGTGAATCTTAAGATCAGAGATCTCCCAAGACCACCTGAAGCACAGGTACCGGGGTGAGGGGTAAAGAGCCCCCCTCCTCCAACTGGGAAGGAGTGTCCAAGCCGATTCTTTGGAGAACCTTCAGAACACAAAGGGACAAGTGAGTTGGACTTCCAATAGAAAGCCTAAAGCTTAGAGAAGTCAACAATCCATAAGCAATGAGTAAAGGAAAAAAACAAATCAATCAAACAAACAACGAAGGAATCTGAAGAAGGCAAGCAAAGCAAGCCTTAAACACAGTGAAGAAGCATTTGGGACGCACATTGGAATACAGGCAAGGAGAAGCCTATATGCCAGGAACACGAAGAAGAGACAACATGGGAAAAGTGCAGGAAAATCCCACACCAAGCTCTACCTACCCTGTGGAAGATTCCTACAGCGGGATCCCCCTGGGGATGGCCCAGGACACAGATATCAGAAGTACAATTGTGAACATACTTAAAGAAGCACAAGATTATAAAGAGCAAAATGAAGAACTCAAGAAGGACCTAGAGAGAGAGAGAGAATGACAAACTCCGGAAGGAAGTGGAAACACTGAAAAGATCCCATGTTGAAAAAATAAGGAAACCAACTAGTGAAGCAAACAGCTACAGGAAGAGATCGAGAAGCTCCAAAAGGAAGTAGAAATACTAAAGAAATCAGAAGAGGAAATGAAAAAGGAAATCAAACACTCATCCAATCAAAAGGAAAGGAAAGGAAAAAGCCTCAGAAGCAGAATGGAGGAAGCAGAACAAAGAATATCAGATTTGGAAGATAACACAAAACAACTAAAAACCTCAGGTAAAGATTATGAAAAGTTTAAAAGTACACAAAAATGGAACGACCAGTAACTGTGGGACGCTATGAAAAGATCAAACCTCTGCATCATAGGAATAGAGGAAGGTGAAGATTCCCAAGAGAATGGTATTGATGAGATCTTCAACAGAATAATAGATGAAAATTTCCCCAAACTAAAAAATGACAAACCAATACAAATACAAGAAGCACATAGAACTCCAAACAGACAAGATCAGAAAAGAAACTCTCCACGCCACATCATACTTAAAATGCTAGACACCCAAAACAAAGACAGAATCCTTAAAGCCACAAGAGAAAAACAACAAGTGACCTATAAGGAGAAACCTATCAGAATTACAAATGACTTCTCAATGCAAACTATGCAAGCAAAAAGAACGTGAAGCAAAGCATTCCCAATGTTAAAAGACAATAGATGCCAACCCAGGTTACTATACACAGCAAAAATGTCAATTATAGTTGAAGGAGAGAGAAAACTCTTGCATGACATAAACAAGTTGAAAGAATACATGTCTGGAAAAGCAACCCTTCAGAGAATACTTGAAGCAATTCAAGGGACAGAAGAAAGGAGCAACCATCCCCAGGCACCAAGAAAGAGAAATCAATAAAAAACATAACTGCAGAAGTAGAAACCTAAACCAAAACAGCAAATGGATAATAAGGCAAAGAACTGAAAAGAGACTTCACAAGTGAGGAATTAGAGATGGCTGAGAAACAGCTTAAGAATTGTTCAACATCACTAATCATTAGGAAATGCAAATCAAAACCACTTTAGGATATCATCTTACTCCAATAAGACTTGCTAGGATTAAGAAAACAAATGATACCAAGTGCTGGAGAGGTGGTGGGGAAGAGAAACATTCATCCACTGCTGGTGGGAATGTAAACTCGTACAGCCACTATGGAAAGCAGTGTGGAGGACCCTTGGAAGACTTGGAATGAACTTGCCACCCGACCCAGCCATACCACTCCTGGGCATCTACCCACAAGTCTCATCTTACCGCAGAGATACATGCACAGACATGTTTATTTCAGCTCTCTTCACAATAGCAAGGAGCTGGAATCAACCCAAATGCCCCTCAACTGACCAGTGGATAGAGAAAATGTGGTACATGTACACAATGGCGTTCTATGCAGCAGCAAAGAAAGATGACATCAGGAGCTTTGCAGAAAAATGGCTAGAGCTAGAAGATATCATGCTTAGTGAAGTAACACACTCCCAGAAAAACAAACTATGAATGGTATCCCTCATCTGTGGATGCTGGTGCCAGTTACCTAGTTGTAAGTATTTCTTGTGCACGGACCCTTGAGCTTTTGTCCAAGAAGTTGGGAGTGATGCATATTGGAAGCAAAAGAAAGGACTGCATCAAAGAACTGACTGAAAGGGTGCACTTCTGCTCAAAACGGTCAACTTCTACATGGAGAATTTTGAGAAATACTAAGAAAGAGATAAAAGCATGTTTGGCAGAATGCATGACCTCTGGTCGGGTAGGGGGATAGGGTGGGGGACATGGGTCTAGATTTGATTAGTGACATAATCTTGTACAAAATATATATAATAAAAATAAAAGTAAACAAATAAATAAAAAGGAAAATACTCTGTCAATTATGAACACCAAATATTGGAATGTAACCATCTGTAATAATCACATTATTTCCTGTTCAGATTTTGAATGTCAGGTGTAGGGTCAATCCAGTAGAAGTAAAATACATAGGACAGACTTTTAAAATATTCCTATTGAAGTTTTCTGATTTTTATGCAATATCCTTTGAGGATATTTATATCCCATCCTCGCCCACACCTCTACATCTTTGCTTCTCATCCAATTGAATGTACTGTGTATACAATATGAAATAATGAGTTGGATTTTTGTCCCAATACGTCCCATAGTTTGGGTCCACCTACTGGAAACTGGTCAACTTACCAAATGTCCCATCCATGTAAAAGGCTATTTCTCCCTTTCCCAGCACCTATCAGTTACCAAAAATTCCTTACATTGGGTTGGGATTTCTTATCCACTTCCCTATGTCTATGCTGGAATTTTGTCTTGGTTTACCTTGCATGTGCCTTGTGCATGCTTTAATAAAGGATGGGAGTTGCTGTTTGCAAAACTATTTCCTTGTGGTCATCCATCACTTATGGCTCTTACAATATTTTTACCTCCTTTTCCACAATGATTCTTGAACTTTGGGGGTGGGAAGAAGTTTGAAATAGGTTTCTTATTCAGAGATGAGTATTCAGTAGCATCTTCTCTAAACATTGGCCAGTTGTGGAGTTCTGTGTTACTCGAAATCTCTTAAATAAGGAAAACTCTGGTGACAGCTGAAAGATGCATTCATCATATGTGTAGAGGTTGCATTGAAAATGTGTCCCTAAAGGCTAAATATCTCACAATTATTCTCTGCATTTGACTGTTCATGGAAGTGTATTAGTATAGGTCTTTTGAAAAAGAAGCTTCTTTGATTAGTGGTGAGAGGTACACTTGTCTGTATAAGAATGCTTGTGCTTCATCAGTAGGATCGAAAGGTTACTCCTGGACAAACTGTCAGCCCATGAAAGGAAACAGCCAGAATTAACCAGAGTCCAAGTCAACAGCTCTAGAGAAAGGGGACTGTTTTACCTCTCATCCACCTGTGCCTCTTTTCTAAGCCTAGGGAACAATCTGCGGAAGTGGGGGCGTGGTAGAATGTAAAGGCTGCGATTGGGGTGAATGGTGAAATTACAGCGATGTAGTCTGGACACTCATTTGATCAACTTGATTGAACAAACAACCTGTCACCCCCCACTGGATGGTGGGGCTGTGGGGGTTTGGGCACAACAGCCTGCAGATTGGTTTTGCACAAAGGATGCCTGTACTCATGCATTATTCACTTATAGCTAAAAAATGAAAAAAAAAAAAAACAGAGAAAGATGCAAGACAGTTACGGCAGAATACATGATCTAGGATGGGGTGGGGGTGGGGGGGAAGGGAAAGGGAAATATGCCTGATCTGAATTGGAAAATGATGTATGAAATGCACAAAGCATCAATAAAAATTAAATTTAAAAAAAAGAATGCATATTTGGAATACAGTAAGAATTTAGGTTTGTATAGGAATATGGCAAAAGTAGGTTTTTCTTTATGATCTACCACCTCTACAGTCATGTGCATTTGGTTATGTTTACAATACGTCATATAAGTTTCCTCATATTGAGTGAGTCTTAATTCCAATTAGATATCTGTGGATAATCCAAAAGATAAAAGTCCTATCAGTGCAGCAAGAGCAATATTTTGATGGGCCAGTCATTGTTGTTTATTAGGCTTTACAATGGGTTGGAACCATTGATTGTTTTTCTGCCTTGGCAGCTAGCATATCCTCAGATACCATTGGAGCTTGTCTGCAGTGAGGAGGCTTCTATGTCAATTCCAGTTCTAGTGTTCCATGTCTTGTTTCCAAAGTATATCTTTTCTCAGCAATAGGGCCATATCTTCAAATTTTGGGAGGCAACAGTACGCTGTTGCAATAGACCGTATTATTTTGGAAGTCTCTTGGACTACTCTGACCAGCAACTAAGTGGGGGCGTTTCTTTTTTGCTACATAGCCTTCAGGCATACACACATACATACACATACACATACACACACAGTGTGTGTGTGTATGTGTGTGTGTGTGTGTGTGTGTGTGTGTGTGTGTGTGTCTTTTTCAATTGACTTTGAACTAACATAGAAATGGCCCATGGATCTGGACAGGGAGCTCTCAAAAGAAGAGTTAAAAATGACCAACCAACAAACACCTTAAAAAGTGTTTATCATCTTTAGTGTATGTGGAAATACAAATCAAAAGTGCGTCATGATTTTATATAGCCCTGGTAAGAATGGCTAAGATCAAGAGAACAAATTATACCAAATGCTGACATGGATGCAGGGAAATAGGAAATCTCATTCACTGTTGGTGGGACTGCAAACTGGTGCCACCAGTTTGACAATCAGTATGGAGAACTCTAATTAAAAGAAAATTAAATTTACATTATGATCTGCTTATATCACTTCTTGGAATGTAGCCAAAAGACTCATCTGATTATAGAGATACCCATAATCCATGGAAAAGTGCTTAATAGTCTCTACTCTCAAAATTGGGTACACAAGTTTGAAAATCTCAGCATGCCCATTTTAATAATGTGAAAAAAAGCTTAAAATCTTTCTTCCAGTCAATCTTGGGATAAGATTAGACTTCCAGCAGAGAATGTCAACATTAGTATTATCAATCTTTCCTCACATTCTCCCTGTGAATTATCTTCCATTCCACTCCACAGTTAAATTCCTCCCCCCATTCTCCTGTCACCATCATCTGTGTCTTACTATCCACTTTCTCTAACACTCTTTCTCCTATCTACTCCATGTGCCCTTTCTGTTTAACTGGCCTGTGCAGTTACTTAACTTTATACACTCACATCTAAACATTCAGAGCTATGTTCCATAAATAATAGAGAGCATTGGGCATTTGTCTTTCTGCATTTGGGTTACTTCACTCTTTAGAATGTTTTCCAGTTCTATTTACCTGAAAAATTTATGATTTCATTTTTCTTTACAGATGAGAATACCATTGTGTATTTATAATATACTTTCATTATCCATTCATGAGTTGAGGGACATATTGATTGCTTCTATTTCCTACCTATTGTGAAAATAACAACAATGAACGTGGGTGGGCAAATATTTATGTAATATAATATCAAGTCCTTTGGGTATATGCCAAAGAGTGGTGTAGCTGGGTCATATGATAAACCTCCTTTTAAATTTCGAGAATTCTCCACTCAGAATTCACTAGTGGTTGCACCAGTTTGCAACCCCTCCAGCAGTGAGGGGTTTCCCTTTCTCAGCATCTTAATTGTACTCAAGTCAGGCTAAATAGGAAGGAATTAAGGTCTAGTAATGTCAATTTAGCCAAATACCCTTATCTACAGAACTCTTATAACCTACAGGAAAACCTACTAGTGACACTTTCCTAAATCAATATAATGTCTCATTATTTTCTAAATACTTGCCCTTATAGCCACAGATAAATGAAGCTCTCACCCCTCATCAAAGAAGACATTTTTGCAACAAATTGAGACTATTACAAAGTTTGGTAAGTGGTCAAAATGCACAGAATAAATGATAGTATATTTCTTGTCTGCAACTTATACATATGCAATGCAGCCTCTACACCTAAGCCTCAGTTAACATGGTAAAGTAGGTAGGAATACTCTATGAGTCAAACCTGGAGACCTGCTTCTAGTGTCTTCCTAAACATGACTAAGGAGCTGCCCCAATGAAAGCTCAACAATATGGTTCCATAAACAACACCTGAATAATGAAAACACCAGCTGATGTGCCAATGTAAATGGAGGAAATTTTACAAATTCCTACCTGTATTTGAAAAGTAATCACAAGCACTCTGATAGGTTATCCAATCCAAAGTTGTCAACCCTAACTACATGCACAAAATAACACCACTAAACAGACTCAATAAATTGTAAATGTAAATAAATATATTTGTATGTATGTCTATCAGTAAAAATGAAATAAGAGATTACCAGATTAAAAGAAGTGGCAGGGTTGTGTGGGAAGTGTTGGGGGATGGAAATGGAGTGTTGAAAATATTGTAACTACAATACTCACGTATGAAATTATTAAAAAAAATAGAAGTAGAGTTTATAAGGAAGGCTTAGATGTCTCCTGTTAAAGAAAGAAGAGACAGTTACAGTTCAGAGAAAATTACTGTTCAAAGAAAAGTAACACAATTTCAGTATATATTATAAGTCAATTGAGTAAACACATTGTCCTTTGATTTGAAGTTCAGTGTTCTTTTCTCATCATAAATTTTATAACTAAGAAATATTCAAGGAGTTTATCTGGTCTGTATTATTTTTCCTACTTAACTTTCTTGAACATCCAAAAACTCTTCAGTTTTCTTGTGTACCCATGCCTGTATCAATCAAATGGATATCACCGACTCCGTCACATCACAGTAGTATAAAGATTAATGATATAACAGGAGTGAAGCCACAGGCTTTCAGGCATCTTCATCTAATAATTCCATGCAGTCATTGTAGATCACTATTTTATTTTATTATATCTGAATATATTTAGTAATTATTAGACTATTGGATGAACTATAGCCTAGATAGTAGGCATAGGACTTGACTTATCACAAATAACCTGAGAAAGAAGATTAGCATTTATTCTTAAAATGTGTAGGAGTGAGAAGACAATAGGGAGATTCACTAGTAATTCCTTGATATGTTTGTGAAAAATTAATTTCAGCCTCCTAGTTACTGGAAATCTGCAATGCTAATACTAACTGTTAGTATATAGTGTATGTACAGTCTAGAAAGTTATAATTGAGTCATCAGCTTTTTAGTCACTTTTTTGATAAAAGCTTTGACTATTTGAAAACAAATGCTTGTTTGAGATTTTTCTTGGGTGATTACAATTGTAATAGCATCTGAATGTTGTTTTAAGTTTCTGTTATAATAACTATTAGACTGAACAGACCATTTCCTACGTTTCTGTACGTTTATATAGCCTTCTGGTAAACTTTCACAAATCAATATCTTTATCCTAAGTAATCTGAAAGTTTTGCATAAACGCATTGTTCCTTCGGATTCTAGCATGCCAGTAAATGTTTTATTCAATGCAGGTCATTATTCTTATTTTTGTCATTAGACATGTTCTGTAATATTCTTAGTAGGCTTATTCACATCACAGTGAAAATAGGAGGCTGTGTACATGTCCCATGCTCTGTTCCTTATTAACTGTGTGTTTCCTTTGGTTCAAAGAGGTTCGCTCTTAAATATATTTATCGAAGTGGGATGATATCTGAGAGTGGTTTTAATTTTCATTTCCTTAATAATTACTGATGTTGCACACTTTTTAAGATGTTTCTCAGCCATCTTTATTTCCTCACTTGTGAAGTCTCTGTTCAGATCTTTACTCCATCTTTTTAATGGGTGGGTCATTTGTTTTCTTACATATTTGTTTTTTGAGTAGTTTATATATTCTGTATGTTAATGCTCTGACGGATGTATCACTGGTGAAGGTTTCCTCCCAATCTATGGGTTTCTTATTCACTTCATTGAATCTTCCTTTTGCTGTACTGAAGCTTTTGAATTTAATGAGATCCCAGTTGTCAATTTTTTACCTTATTTCCTGTGCAACTGCTATTTGATTTAGAAAGTCTTTTCCTATGCCTATGTCTTGTAAGTTGCTGCCAACATTTTCTTGTATCATCTTCAGATTTTCGGGGTTCACACTGAGGTCTTTCATCCATTTGGAGTTGATTTTTTACAGAGTGAGAGGTAGGGATTTAATTTTATTCTTCTACAAATGGTGATCCAGATTAACCAGCACCATTTGCTGAAGATGCTGTCTTTTCTACATTGAGCCTTTTTGGCCCCTTCATCAAATATGAGGTGGCTGAAATTGTGTGAGCTCAAGTTTAGATCTTCAGTTTTGTTCCATCGGTCTACAGGTCTGTTTCTGTGCCAGTACAAGGCTGTTTTTATGACCATAGCTCTGTAATATAGTTTGAAGTCTGGTATTGTGACCCCCCCACAACACCCATATTGCACTTTTCACTCATGGTTGCTTTGGCTATATGGGGTCTTTTGTTTTTCCATATGAAATTAGAGTTTTTTTTCCAAGTCTGTGAAAAAACTCTTGGGGACTTTACTTTGGATTGCATTGAATCTATATGTTAATTTTTCCAACCCATGAGTATGGGATGTCTGTCCATCTTCTGATGTCTTCTTCTATCTCTTTCTTCAGCTTAAAATTTTTGTTGTAGAGATCTTTGTCGTCTTTGGTTAAGTTTGTTCCTAGGTATTTTTTGTTACTATTGTGAGTGGGAAGGTCTTGTATTCCTTCTCCAGTTGTTTGTTGTTGATTTAAAGAAAGGATACTGATTTTTCTTGGTTAATTTTGTTTCCTGCCACTTTACTGAAACTCTTAATCATTTCTAGCAGTTTTGCAGTAGAGTTTTTAGCATCCTTTAGGTAAACTATCATATCTGCAAAGAGGGATAGTTCAACTTCTTTTCTAATTAGTACTCCCTTAATTTTCCTTTCTTGTATTATTGCCCTAGCAAACCTTTCAAGTACTATATTGAAGAAGAGTGATAATAGGGGACAACCTTGCCTTGTTCCTGAGTTTAAGGGGAATGCTTCTAACTTTTCTCCATTTAGGATGATGTTGGCTGTGGGTTTGTTTTATATAGCTTTGACTACATTGAAAAATGTTCCCTCCAGTCCAATTCCCTCTAGGACTTTAAGCATGAAGAGATGCTGGATTTTGTCAAAGTTTTTTTTTTTTTTTTTTTTTTTTTTGTGTCAATTGAGATGACCATGTGCTTTTTGTCTTTCAGTACATTTATATTTTTATGATATTTTTTGATTTTTGTAAGTTGAATCATCCCTGCATCTCTGGCATGAATCCAACTTGGTCATGATGAATACTCTTTTTGATGTGGGTCTGTATGCAGTTTGCAAGTATTTTGTTGAGAATTTTTGCATCTATGTTCATTAATGAAATGGGTCTGTAGTTTTCTTTTTTGGTTGTATCTTTGCTTGGTTTTGGTATTAGAGTGATGCTGGCTTTGTAGAAGGAATTTGGAGGTTTCCTTCTCACTCTGATAATACTGGCTGAGATCAAGTAAACAAAAAACACCAAATGCTGGAGAGGTTGTTGGGAATGGGGAACACTCATTCACTGCTGATGGGAAGGTAAACTCATACAAGCACTCTGGAAAGCAATGTGTAGATTCCTTAAAAGATTCAAAATGAGTCTACCACCTGACCCAGTCATACCATTCCTGGGTATATACCCGCAAAACTCATCCTACTGCAAATCTGCATGCACATCTGTGATTATTGCAGCTCTATTCACAACAGCAAAGAGCTGGAACCAACCCAAGTGCCTCTCAACTAATGAGTGGATAGAGAAAATGTGGTACATCTGCACAATGGAGTTCTATGCAGCAATAAAGAAAGATGGCATTTAAAACGAAATCATAAAGTAAAAATGTTAAAAGATATATGTGGCATGCATATATGCATATTTTGGAGTGATGCAGATTGGAAGGAACAGCAACAACAGCAGCAACAGTAACAACAACAACAACAACAACAAAAAGACTGGGTCAAAGAACTGACTGAAATGGTGAACTTCTGCTCAAAACAGTAAACTGCATCAAAAATTTTAAAAGAGACTGAGGAAAACAATGAAAAAATGTTTGGCAGAATGCATGAGCTCTGGTGTGTTGGTGGGGCATGGAATGGGGAATGGGTCAGACTTGATTAGAAATTTTTTATGAAATGACAAAAGCTTCAATAAAAATTGGCTTCACACAAAAAAAGAAAATTGACATCATGAACTTTGCAGGTAAATGGTTGGAAATCGAAGCCATTACGCTGAGTGAAGTAATACAGTCCCAGAAAAGAACAAAGCAAAACAAATAAAACCCTGAGAAATTGCATGGCATTCCTCATCTGTGTATGATAGCTACAAATACCTAATAGTAAGGCAAACTGAGCAATATATATATATATATATATACATATATATATATATGTATATATATGCTTCCATTCTTAAAAAAGCTATGGGTTACTTTAGATAACTGAAATGTCCCCAGCTTTCCTCAGGCCACCGAGCAGCCAACAGGGTAAGGGAAGAGATACTTAACCTGCTTTCTTCCTATATATAATATATATATATATATATATATATACATGCATATATGTATTAAATGCATATATGTATAAAATGCCATATAATATAAATACATATCTGGTGTTTGTGTTTTTGTTGAGTTATGTTTTTTTTAATTTTTATTCATTCATTCACACACTTCTCAGTCCAATTTTAGCCTCATTTCCCTCTTTTCCATGCCCCCACCCCCCCACCTGAGTTCATGGATTTTGCCATACATTTCTTACATGTTTTTCAGTTGTTTAACGTTTTTCTTCAATGCAGAATAGAAGTATATTGAGTTGGGCTGATAGGTTTACTGTTTCAGTCAGTTTCTTGACCCAATCTTGTCGTTGTTGTTCCCAACCAAGGGGGAGTACAAACCAAATAGGTAGTAGTAGGCTTGTTCCACACCTATACCAAAATTATGTTACGTAAACTATTATATTTATTCCAAAACATGGTTTAGTAACCTCACATTTTCTTGTATTTTATCATTACTCTAAAGTTTGCATACATACCCTCCCCCATTATACCACAATTGCAAAGTCAGAAAATAAGCGGTAGGTTAATTCTAAATCTCATTAAGGTATTCACATTTAAAATGTTCCCGTTGTTTTCAAGTAAAAGGAAAATATTGTAATATATATATATCTATATATTATGTATATATATCTTATATATATATATGCTCAGTTTGCCTTACTATTAAGTATTTGTAGTATCATACACAGATTGAGGAATGCCATGCAATTTCTCCAGGGTTTTTATTTGTTTTGCTGTGTTCTTTCTGGGATGGCTGTCTTACTTCACTCAGGTAATGGCTTCGATTTTCCAACATTTACTGCACACGTTCATGATTGTCAATTTTCTTTTTGGTGTGAGCCAATTGTTATCTTGAAGCTTTTGTCATTTCATAAAAAATTTCTACTAATCATAGTTGTACCCCCTCCCCATTCCTGCCCCCCCACCAAAACACACCAGAAAGCTCATTGCATTCTTGCCCCAAACATTTTTTTTCATTGTTTTCTCAGGCCCTTTTAACAATTTTTGATGCAGTTATGTTTTGAGCAGATAGTTTCACCATTTCAGTCAGTTCTTTGACCCAGTCTTTTTGTTTTTGTTGTTGTTGTCTGTTGTTAATGTTGCTGCTGTTGTTGCTGATTCCTTTTCCAATATGCATCACTCCAAAATATGATATACATGCACATTAACTTTTTAACATTTTTACTTTATGATTTCGTTTTAAATGCCATCTTTCTTTATTGCTGCATAGAACTCCCTGTGCAGATTTACCACATTTTTCTCTATCCACCCATTCGTTGCGAAGAGGCACTTGGGTTTTGGTTCCAGCTCTTGCTGTTGTGAATAGAGCTGCAATAATCACAGATGTGCATGCAGATTTGCAGTAGGATGAGGTTTGCGGGTAGTAGGATGAGTTTTTTGGGGTATATACCCAGGATGGTATTGCTGGGTCAGGGGGTGGTAGCTCATTTTGAATCTTTTAAGGAATCTACACATTGCTTTCCAGAGTGCTTGTATGAGTTTACCTTCCCATCAGCAGTGAAATGAGTGTTCCCCATTCCCACACAACTCTCCAGGCCTTGGTTGTTTTTTTGTTTACTTGATCTCAGCCAGTATTATCAGAGTGAGAAGGAAACCTCCAAATTCCTTCTAAGAAGCATCACTTTAATACCAAACCAAAACCAGACAAACCAACAAAGACAAAAAGAAAACTAGACCCTATGTACATTAATGAACATAGATGCAAAAATTCTCAACAAAAATACTTGCAACTGCATACAGACCCACATCAAAAAGGAAATCCATCATGACCAAGGTTGGATTCATGCAGAGATGCAGGGATGATTCAACTTACAAAAATCAAAAAATATCATAAAAATATAAATGTACTGAAAGACAAAAAGCCCATGATCATCTCACTGTGACACAGAAAAAAACTAAAAAAAAAAAAAAAAAAAAAACTTGACAACACTCCAGCATCTCTTATGCTTCAAGCCTAGAGGGACCTGGACTGGGGGAACATTTTTCAGTGTAATCAGAGCCATATATAAGAAACACACATCCAGTATCATCTTAAATGGAGAAACGTTAGAAGCATTCCCCTTAAACTCAGGAACAAGACAAGGTTGTCCCCTATTATCCACTCTTCTTCAATATAGTACTTGAAAGGTTTGCTAGAGCAATATAAAAGAAAGGACATTAAGGAGTAGTTAGTTACTAATTAGAAAAGAAGTTGTGAACTATCCCTTTTGCAGATTGTAGCTCGTTTACCTAAAGGATGCTAAAAAAACTCTACTGCAAAACTGCTAGAAATGATTAAGCGTTTTCAGTAAAGTGGCAGAAAAACCAGTAGCCTTTATACCAAAAACAAGCAAACAGAAACAAACAAACAAAAAACTGGAGGAGAATACAAGACCTTCCCACTCCACCATAGTAACAAAAATACCTAGGACAAACTTAACCAAAGACGACAAAGATCTCTACAACAAACATTTTAAGCTACGAAAGAGATAGAAGAAAAGAAGACATCAGACAGCGGGGACAGACATCCCATGATCATGGGTTGGAAAAATTAACATATTAGATTCAATCAATCCCAAAGTAACCACCCCTAGCTCCCAAGAGTTTTTTCACAGATTCTTGAAAACAAAAAACTTAATTCACATATGGAAAAACATCCAAACGACCCCATATACAGCCAAAGCAACGGACTGATTTGGTTGGAAAAGTGCTACCCAATTTATGGGGTTGTGGGGCCGGTCACAATGTATCAGTACTCAAATTATACCTATTACAGAAGCTTTTTTTAGGGGTCACTATTTTGTTAAAAAACAGCCTTGGTCTACTGTGTCACCCCAGATTACCAGACCTGCCTACCCCGACCGACTGGACACAATAACTGCAGATCTAAAACTTGAGCTACACACAAACTTTCAGTCCCCTCCTATTGCTGACCAGGGGGCCAAAAGGCTTCAATCGTCAGAAAAGCGCCAGCATATTCACGCAAATGGTGCTGGTACCCTGGTCTAACTCGGATTCCCACCATTTGTAGCCCAGATTATAAAATAAAATCCCTTACCTCTTACTCTGTAAAAAATCAACTTTTCTTTCCCCCCCTTCCCTCTTTCTTTTCTCTTCTTTTTTCCAATAGTGAACAAGACTTTCTTCCGTGTGAACCCCCGATTACATCTGAATGATGATAACAACGAATAATGTTGCCCCACCGCACACTCCCCCCCCTTTACACTAGCCAACATATGCATATGGAATACAGCATTCTCCCAAATACAAATCGCAGTGCACAGTTGACCTTTTTAATATATTTGGTCTAAAAAATTTACAAATGGGCCCTCATTAAAATCAAAAGCTTCAGTACAGCAAAAGGAAGATTCAATGAAGTGAATAAGAAACACATAGATTGGGAGGAGGAATTAACCTTAATCCAGCTGCCTTACATCCGTCAGAGCATTTAATCTACACAAATATTTCTAATAACTCTATAAATATATACAAAATTGTAAGAAAACAAATTGATTACCACCAACATTACCAAAAAGATGGTAGTAAAGATCTGAACAGGAGATTTCTTCACAAGTTGAGGAAATAAAGACCCGGCTGAGAAACATCTTAACAAGTGTACAANTATATATATGACATGTGAAATGTTCTACTGGTTCTGCCATTATAAGTAAGAGGTCATGCTAACTCTGTTTTTAAATTATACTTCATAACTCTCTTTACTAGCAAATGGTTTTACCTTAAATTGTGTCAAGGCTCTGCTTTTCTTAGTTACACAGAAGTAAAGATTATTTGGTTTTAGTCAAACCTCAGATTAGCCTAGAACACTGTTAAAAGATTTCATATTTTCTTAGATAACTAATATCTTAAGGTAAAATTTCATAATTAGAAAAATTAATTTTCAAATCTCTTAAATAATAGCAAAAATATTTATAGCATCAGACAGTGAAGGTAATGGTGTATAAAGAAATGTGGGGGGTTTTGGAACAACTAGATTTATCTTTCCACTGTACTTTTATTTACTAGTTTGTTGTTTTCTTACCTGAAAATGTCCAAAATCATTTTTCCTGGTACTGATACTGTTTCTTTGATATTTACAACTGTTATGTCTTTGATGATTTTAGTTGGTCATTGATGTATAAAGGAATCCGTTAAAAATAAGTCTGCATAATATTTATTCTTGAAAAATGTTGCTTTTTTCAAAAAATGGAAACTATAATTTCTGATATGTATCTCCTATACTATTTGTAATGTCTTTTTCAATATGGACTTGTCAAAAGAAAAACTGATTAACAGGTGCACTTCTGGATATCCTTTATAAATAATGCCTTTATTCTCCTTGTTCCCCACTGTGTAAAATGTGAGGCAAAACCTATGTGGTGGTTTGAATGAGAATATATCTTCATAGACTCCAAGTATTGAACACTTAATAATCTGTTCCTACTGATGTTTAAAAAGGGTCATGGAACCCTTGGAGATGTGGAGGAAGAAAGTAAATAGGTGTGGGCTTTGTGTTCAAACCTATGATCCACTACCAGGTTCTCTCTCTGAAGATGTGAAGAATCAGCTTTCTTCTTTATCCACCTCTTCCATCATGCCTGCTGTATTAGTTACCTTTCTGTTGCTGTGATAAAACACCATGACCAAAGGAACTTATAAAAGGAAGAGTTTATTTGAGCTTATGATTGACGGTTCCAGGGAATTAGAGTCCATTGTGGCAGGAGGCATGGTGGCTGGAGCAGCAAACTGAGGGTCACATCTTGCAAAGAGCACAGGAAGCAGAGAGAGGGCGACTGGAGACCACGAGGCTTGTTAAACTCACTAAGCCTGCCCCCAATAACGTACTTCCTCTAGCATGGCCACACCTTCTAAGACCTCCAAAAACAGTGCCACCAACTGGAGACAAAATATCTGAATACGTACAGCCTATGGGGGACACTCATTCAAACCACCACACCTGCCCAACCGTATTTGTTTCTTATTATGGCCATTAGTCTAATAACTCTCTCTTCTATATGTTTCCTTGGCTATGGTGTTCATCACAACAGAAAAGTAAGTAATACAACCTGTTTTACCAATACTGGACAATCTTAACCACGAGACACAGAATAGAAGAGTCTAAAACCCTTATTCCGTAGATTTATAACATAGGTTTTATTATTTTTTCTCTATAAATCCTAGAAATATAAAACAGTTGTGTAAATAAATCTCTGAAAAGTTGCTCTGACATAGAATTAATATTCCATGAGAATAAAATACTGAAACCAAATATGAACTATGCCACATTCTGAAATCCATTTTATATGTCCTTAAACATTTATCCTGGTTCATGGGGAAATCTGGTATTCTAATGAATTAAGAGTTCTCTGTGGATGTTATTAAATCATAGAGGATATATAAATGCATCCTCTATTATGTGTAATATGCTTTGTAGTTTTAATATGTTAAAGCTACCAGGAACTAATTCTAAAATAAATTAAAGTTTTACAGCTGTGACTATAATGTATGACCTTGAATTTTTCATTAATTTTGTGAGGACATCTGATTCCTTATTACAGAAATTGCAACACATGCTTGCTGAACATGTTCTGAAGGGACTTTAAAAAGTTGACATCCCCAATGTGCATCATATTGAAGCATTTGTGACTCAGCTATGACATTATGGAAATCTCATTGTTTTTGTTCCCTCATCTGTAAAATGAGGAGAGAATTGACTGACCTGAAAAACATTTTAAGAGAATTAATTCATCAACTAAGGTGATTGAGAAAAGAAGAATTACACAAAAGTTAAATTTAGCATAGAAATGGTACATTAACAATGATCTATAACTGGCCCATTGAAAATGAGTTATATACAGAAGGAAGTGTTCTCTATTTTCATTGGAGTTTCTGTTACTCATCAGAACATAGTGTGATGCTTCATGATATTTTAAACTATATTTCAGTTTGATTGTTTGTGTGTGTGTGTGTGTGTGTGTGTGTGTGTGTGTGTTAGAGGGATTGAGGGAGGGAAGGAGAGACAGAGAGAGACAGAGAAAGAGAGAGACAGAGAGGGAAACAGAGACAGAAAGAGAGAGATTGCTTCCTTCATACATTTCAAGAAGATTACTTCTGCAGTTTAGCGAGATAATGCATACGAAGGACTTGGCATAGAAACTGACTAAGACTAATGGCATAACTGCATACACCTCCTTGTGCCTATGAAAGCTGTACTGTCTTCTCTCTTAGCACAATCCCGAGTGTTCATGCTTTTCTTAATCATATCAGTTCCATAAGCACTCTTTTATTTCCTGATATGTTAATAAGCTGATTTTATTAGACATTACTTTAAATATATTTTATTATTTTTATTTCATGTATATGAGTCAATTGCCTGCAAATATGTTAGTACACTCATGTCATACAATATTTTTCGAGGTGAAAAGAGGAATTCAGATCTGCACATGAAGTTATGGATGACTGTAAGACATTTGCTGAGAACCAAACATGGATCCTCTGCAAGAAGATACAGTGCTCTTAACTGCCAAACCATCTCTCCAGCCCCTTTCTAGTCAGTTCTTTTTTTTCATTTTTTTAAATTTTATTTATTTCTGTATGTGTATGAATGTACTGTCTGCATGCAAGTCTGTGCACCCGTGTCGTGCAATGCCGCGGAGGTCAGAAGAGGGTCTCGGATTCCCTGGAACTGGAGTTCTCCTGGAATTGGAGTTTCAGACGGTTCTCAGCCGCCATGTGGGTGCTGGGGATTGAACCCGGGTCCTCTGTAAGAGCGGTTGGCGCTCTTAACCGCTAGGCCATCTCTCCAGCCCCTCTAGTCAGTTCTTATATCTGTCTTTTACAGATGAAGAATCTTTCTCACAGAAAGCATGTGTGACTGCTTCAAGGTCATATAAGGATGTAAGTGGTCTTCATTCTTGTCAAGAGAAGTGCTCAGAATAGTGATCTAGCATCTGAAACTATAATGTTAGGCAAAATTGATGCAATTTTTGTCTTTATAAAATTTACCATCATATGATGTTCAGAAGTGTAAGTCACATGATCACAAAACAAAGACTCTTGAATTCGTTTTTGATAAATGCCATGAAGAAGGATATGCAAGAATATATCAGATGGTCAGATAGGTTTACTGGGCTTGTCCAAGAACATTATATTTGGTATCAGTGAGATGTTGAAATTATTGAAAAATAATGGTGAAGGTGATGTTGAGTGCAAAGATAATTGTTTAGATAAAGGCATGATGAAGATCAAGTAGGGCTTATAGATTATATTGACATTATACTTTTATGTTAAACAACGAGTTTTTAAATGAACAGACCAATTTGGAAGTTGTTGCAGAATAGATGAATAAAAGGCATAATATTGGTTCTAACAAGAGTTGTGACAGGATGATGAGATGTGAATAGACTTGCAAAAATAGAGAAAGAATGGAATAAAATGTGAATATGAATAAAGGTGATGATTGAACTTTGGGAGCGAAGGGAAACACAATACTTTAATAAAATTACCTCAAGTGATGCAATTAATTTTGAGTGTAAGTGAAACACAGACACTAGCCACACTCTTGTTGCTTGCAATCTTCTGCCATCAGATGCCTTTAGCTTCTAGCTATCATGGTTGTATCATCAGAGTTTCATTTACTTGTGTAGAAAGAATGCCTCAGAAAGAAAAGTTAGATCAAACAAGCTTCCTGGCATATATGTTTGAATAGCAGTTAAAACACTGTACCCTAGCCCATCAAAGATCTCCAGAAACTTAGACCAAAGTGATTTGAAAAGAAAGTGAAAATTCTTTTCAGAGATTGCTAAAGAAAGAGATCCCAATATCTATAAAGGAAGTTAAACTACTTTAAGCATTTCCCATATACAATGTTTTCAAGTTTTATATCTATATATCTATATCTACATCTATATCTATATCTATACCTAGATAAAGATAGATAGATAGATAGATAGATAGATATAAAAGTATATATATATACATATATATATATATATATCTTTCTGAGAAAACTGCCAGAATTGACTAGAGACCAAGACAACAGCTCCAGAGAAAGTAGACTGTTTTGCATCTCATCCATGTGTGCCCCTTTTCTAAGCCTAGGGAACAATCTGCGGAACAGGAGGTGCGGTAGAATGTAAGGGCTGCGATTGGGGTGAAAGGTGAAACTACAACAATATAGACTGGACACTCATTTGATCAACTTGATTGAACATACAAGACCCCCCCTGCTGGATGGTGGGACCCATGAGCTGTATGGGTTTGGGCACAACTGCTCGCAAATTGGTTTGACATGAAGGATGCTTGTACTCAAATTATCACTTATTGTTAAAAAAAAAAGTGAAAACAAAACAACAACAACAAAAAAACAGAAAGATGCAGAAAAGTTATGGCAGAATGCATGATCTGGGATGGGTAGGGGTGGGGCGGGGTGAAGGGAAGGGGATATACGCCTGAACTGAATTGGAAAAAGATGTATGAAATACACAAAGCATCAATAAAAATAAATAAATAAATAAATAAATAAATAAATAAATAAATAAATAAATAAATGTAAATGCCCTCTGGTACTGCTTTGGAAGAATTGTCCATGATTGAACTTCTGTGGCTTTCTAGTGCACTTGATTTGAGTATTTGTTCTATTACATTTATCACATTTAGGACACATTACTCTCCTTATGACCAAATTTTGAGAAAACAGAGGATTCTTCTTAAATGTAAATAAAATGTAACTTCTGTGATATTTTATGTTATATATTTACTAAATCAACCAAGGGAACAAAGCATTGGCAGAACTGTTCAATCTGACCTATTCATTCTATTTATCAGAAGAATTCAATAATCCCTATTTCATTTTCCTGTTTTGGGATCACAAGGAAACATCTTGTATAAAATGGACTTGAGAAAAAAATCACAAAAATACCTGCTATTAAAATCCTTCTCAAAGTGTGTAGTCCAGGCTGGTGTAGAACTCTATATCCTCCTGCCTCTGCCTCCTTCAGCAAATCCTACCAGTGGGTGCCACCAAGTGATAATTGATGATTTGGTACATTTAGATATTTTCTACCAAAATTGTCACAATTAAAATTTCCCTATTTATCAAGAACATTTATCACACAGTCATGCTGAAACAGTCATTTGCAAGTGTTTCCTAATATTCCCAGCATTTCCAGACCTTTACTGATACCAGTCTACAATTTTCTCATTTGCAAATCAGGAAATCATAGTAAAAACTGAAGTAGTTTGTGATATTAATCAGTTTTTCATACAGATTTTAAAATTATTTTTAGATTTCTTAAGAATGGTATTCTTGATAGAAGAAATAACCAAAGAATACACTCTCCCTGCTCTGTTTTCTGTAAGTCTCTCCCTTTTCATTCTGCATCTTTATTAGCTCTCAGTTTCTATCTATCTATCTATCATCTATCTATCTATCTATCTATCTATCTATCTATCATCTATCTACCTACCTATTATCTAACTATGTTATTGTACTTTCAGCATGTTTTTTAATTTTTTTTATTATTTCTTTTTGTATGTGTATGAATGTACTGTATGCATGTAGTTCTGTGCACCCGTGTTGTGCAATGCCGCGGAGGTCAGAAGAGGGTCTTGGATTCCCCTGGAACTGGAGTTCTCCTGGAATTGGAATTACAGATGGTTCTCAGCCGCCATGTGGATGCTGGGGATCGAAACCAGGTCTTCTGCAAGAGCAGTCAGCACTCTTAACCGCTAGGCCATCCCTCCAGCCCACTAGTAAAGTTTTGTAAAAATACAGTGTATGTTGATTTGATGGCCATGTTTGCATCTAGTCATTGACAAAAATTCAAATCATATAAAGTTGAAACCTATTGATGTATCTATTATTTTTCAGACTAGAAAACTTAACTTGAGAATTAACATACTGTCCTTTTTCCTATCAATCTGAATTAATTTGGTATAAAAGTTATTTTAGTTAAACTAAATTTCCTTTGTGCACATCTATCATAATTTTATATACATATGTAGCAAATTTTATCAATTAAAACTCTCTTGTGTACATATATTATATTTATATATAACATATAACATATTAATATATTGTATATAAATATTATATAATATATAACATTTATATATTATAAAATATGCAATATATATTTCTGGATGTTAGTTCTTTTCAAAGTATTTTATTAATAATACAGAATATCCACTTTGATATAATCAGGAGCAGTCTTTCTATGTTTTCTATATTTTTGCCCTCCTCCAGTACTAGAGGTAAAATAAAATGAGATCTTGGTTCTAAGTCATTTGACCAGGCTAAATAGATCTTAGATATAAATGGTGATTAAAATTTCTAGTCGCATTACTTAGCACAATTAATGATGAGAATTTTTTCGATCAGTTTGCTAATTTTGTGCCAAAGCAGATGGACATCAGGTAATTGCTAAAGCATGTATTCATTTCTTGAATATTTATCTCGTGAATTATACTGAATTAAGCACTGGGAACAGAGATGAAGAGAGTTCAGCTTCGTGCTTCAAGAGGTTCTTAGTTTATCTTGGAAGATTGGTTGTCAAGATAGGGGAATAAAAGATCAGGAGAGATTCATCAGGGCTTATTTTTAATATATATGTATCATATCATTATAGTAAATATATATATTTAAATATAATATATGAATATATAATATTTATTTATATATAATATATTATAATACATCAATATTATAATATATAATATATATTTATATATAATAAATATAATAAAATATATATTATATTATATATATAATTATAAATAATAGGGGCTGGAGAGATGGCCTAGCGGTTAAGAGCGCTGACCGCTCTTACAGAGGACCCGGGTTCGATCCCCAGCACCCACATGGCGGCCCAGAGCTGTCTGAAACTCCAATTCCAGGAGAACTCCAGTTCCAGGGGAATCCGA